>JAQIVF010002170.1:0-11671 GCA_034698365.1 Steganacarus magnus | reverse complement strand
GCCCGACAAGGCCCGACGAATTTTGTCGGGGGCCCGCGGGGGCCCGAAAAATCGGGGGCCCGTTTGGGAGTCTAGTAGGATTTGATTCTGAAATTTTTACGATTTAAATATCTAATATGTAACAATCAGTATTAAGCAGTGATAGACACTCTGCGCTCACGCTCACGCTCGCTATAAAAATAACGCTCTGCGCTCGCGTTCACGCTCTTCAAAATATAAACGCTCTGCGCTCAGTTTCAGCACACGCTCGAGCGCTGAGCGTAAGCGAGTGTGAAATTAGTTAATCTTTAAAAATATTATGAAAAATTGTTTTATCTACTTAAACTTTGACTGAAAATTTTTATATGCATTATATTTACATGTGTGCAATCTTTTTTTCTATATTTGTTTACGCTCAGCGCGCTCGCTCACTCTCGTTATATAACGCTCGGCGCTCGCGCTAACGCTCAGCAAAAAAATTACGCTCAACGCTAGCGCCCGGCTTCAATGCGCCATTCTCTCTAGCGTTGGCCATCACTGGTATTGAGAATTAAGAATCATGATAACGATGATTGGAAATTTCGCCATCAAAATTTTCTGAATAAGGTTAGGTATAAATAATGGTTACTATATTTTCTAATAATGAGTTCTGTATTTTACTGTATTTTAGTGTTAAGCTAATGTTAAAATAAAAATACAAAATTAAATAAACCTATCATATGCCATGCAATAGAATGAGTTATTGGATCAAAATCAGTGTTCGATTTCTTTTAAATTTCATCTAAAAAAACATAAGCTTATTATACTCATTATTAATTTCAATTCTTGCTGACAAAACTTTTGAAATTGAAATTTAGGCTAAAATGTTCAAAAGCAACACTCATGTAAGAAATGATTATAAAGATCAAAGTCCAAATTACAAATAGGCCGCCAAGCAATGAAAAGTATATTTCAAGTGGCAGTGAAAGATTTTCGGATATTACTAAATGATTGCCATTTTTCATTGACGTTAATGACACCGAAATTGTAGATTTTGATGATTTAATTTCGGTTATTTTGGTGTGAAATACTTCTTGATTGCAATCCTAATTAAAAAGTAAAAATACATAATTTATTATGGAATAAAATTGAGAATAGCTTTAAGTTAATGCAACTAATATCTCATAAGACACAACTAGAGGCCAAAAAAAATATTCGTATTTAAAGTCTCACTCCGTCCTTCACATATAATTTTCGATTGTTGAGGGTATGCCCCAGAAGTATAAAATTTATTCTTTGCGTGGAATAGTTAAGAAAATTCAAATACTAAACTCAAAACCCATTACATATAATCTTCAATTTTTCTTAGATAAACATACTGTTATTTGTCGTTTATTATAATTTTTCAGTAAATGTTGATAAATCAACAATTTTTGCAAACATTTTGCGCAAATCGATGCAATTTAACTTAATTTGAATATAATATACAGACAAAACGGAAAAATAAAATTTAAATTAATTAGTTTTTGATGGTACATATTTATAAAAATTAGTTTCCTAGCTATCTGTTTACTATTTAAAAACTTTTTTTAAGCATGTCATGTCGAATTACTAATTTGCACACTTATTCGACCTCATCTTTCGTCACCCGTTTTCACCCTCTAAAAGCATGAGGCAGAACATATCACATATTTTTAAACCGGAGTATATGTTGCAAATACTATGTTTTAGTTTAAAAAAGGTCATAGCACTCACACCTGTCTACAAAACATTATTCTAAACTGGACAGTGGTCCACACATTTAGTGTTTACACTGTTTATAGTTTTATTGTTTACACGTGTATTGTGAATAATTTTTAACTAATTTAATTTTACAAAAGTTTTTAAAAACTACCTGTATATCGTAAAACGTCACAATAAAAAAACAAAACACAATTAAAGCGCTAGTGTTCTGTGTTTACAGCGGCAAAACAATTATTATTTTGTGTTTTGTTCGATTTATTTATTTTTTTTGTTCCGCAGTGCTCTTAAGTCGAAGAATTCTATCACTTGTTTGCTATATCTTAATACTGTAACTTTCACGCTATAACTTATAACTTATTGAGTAACAATGCGCTAAAGTAACAATGATAACTAACTATGCTATCACTTTGTATGATTCTCTGACGATACTAACTTAATTATTTAAATTAACTAATATAGTGAAGCTCTAATATGAATATTCCGGAATTGTTTTTAATTAAAACAAGTAAAACAACAAACCTGAGCACATATTTTATTGCAATTAAGTTTATTAGATTCATATTCTGTTTCGCATGAATCTGAGGTTGAACACCATTCTAACGCTCTATTTTCAAAATCATCCGACAATAAAAGCGATTCTCGGGGAATACAATCACAAGAAGACGCCGTCAACGCTTTCAATATACATGTGTGCACACAAGTAAATCTGGTGTTTGTTGACGAGTATGTTTTGCACGACATTATTTGCTTAATGGCTAATCGCCAAAACTGTATAATAATCTGTTTGTTATGCAGCAATACTATGAAATCATTTTCATTAATTTTGGGAATAACCGATGAGGAATGAACCGAAAAACGAACGTTTGCCATCAAACTATAACTCAAATTAAAATTAATCGAAATAGAATCTGTATTTTTATCAAATTTTAATTTACTGTACGTGAAACACTTTGACTCGTATTCATAACTTTCGATAGGTTTTAAACATCTTTGATGCTTAATCACGCAATTAATATTGCGGTCACTAAAATTATCAAAAATTCTTTCGGTTATATTCGAGTTATTTAATTTTTCAAATTCAGTTGCGTATTGATTATTGACTAATGATGACACGCAGACAGTTACTGAAAACTCGTTTGACCCGAATTTCACATTTACTGCTGTCTCGTAAGAAAAATACTGTACTGTTAATAATATAGCTTGAAGTAGAAAACCATTGATACAGCTGGTTATCAGTAAGATTTTTAAAAAGTTAGACCATGTTATGTATTCGTATATCGGCGGTGAAATTATTGAAGTTAGGGACTGAGATCGTTGGTCGTTGTGCTGTATCTATACGATCAAATAATAAAAATTAATAAGTATTATGGTATATATATAAAATTTTGGAGATACTCCCGAAATGTTAAAATTTAAAATTCTGAACCGCACTGAAATGAAGCGCCTATAGGGCAAAGAACAAGGCAGCAGCAGACCAGCTATTGTTGCAAATTAAAATGCCGAATACAGTCTGGTATAATTTAAGCAAAAATTGGCAATTAATTTAATGTTAAATTACTTGTTTATTTTGAAGTTCATGTTCGTCGTCCACAGAAACATCGGCGATAGTTTGCCATCGCGGCAGAGACGCCGGTTTATTGTACAACGTTTCACTTTTTATAATAGTAATGCAATCGTTTTGGTAATCATAATTTAGCTCATACTCTGGTTCAACAATAATGGTTTCCTTTTTTATGAGCAGAGCTTCATTATTGTAACGAATTTGACTTAACATGTTATATATTTTTAATGCAAACTCTTTATTGCAATTAATTTATTAAATTATCGCTTCTTTTTATACTCAGTGTTAATGTTTAAATATTTATTGCTGTGACTACTACTTAGTGTTGTTTCGATTTCTTTTTTTTTTAATTTCAATTGTATTTCATTTGTAATTTTTAAAATATTTTAGTTATATTTTCATTTCACTTTTTCATAGAAAATTTCTCTCATAAGAGAAATCGAATTACAAATAATTTCGCTTTCCAAACTTTTACAGGAAAAGTTTTCCTTTTCAATTGTATTTCGCTTGTATTTTTTAGAAAATTTACTTTTTTTGGTTGTATTTCATTAGTATATTTTAGTTAAATTCTTGTTTGTATTGTATTTCAATTGTATTTTTTTGAATAATTGAAATACAATCGAAATTATTTTGTTATTTTGATTTCCTTTTTCAAAAAGTGAAACAACATTACTATTACAGTAACTGTATTAATAATTAGAAATAATTAGAGCTTGAAATTAGCGTGAAAACTAATAAAAACAAGAATGGAACATTCATATGCAACTCACTTTGTTTTGTTTTATTAAAATAGTGAGAAAATATTGCAGAATTTTACACAATAAATGGCAGGTTATTTAAGAATATTATGACAGAAATGCAGAAAATAAATTGATGGTTCTGTATTATAACTGCAGTATTGTTGCAAATTGAACGCTCAAAACTTATTATTTTCGAGAGTTTCTAAGTGTGTGTACAAAATTTAATTATTGTTGTTAAAAAGTTGTAAAAACTTGCGCGATATTATTTTAAATATCTATGTTCCAACAATTAAATTTTCAATACAATTTGAAACTCATGCGCTCTAACTTACCTAAAAACTTATAAGATAATAAGTTTCGCGCGAGTAATTAACAACAATACTGCAGTTATAATGCAGAACCGCAAATAAATTATATAAAACATAGTAAAGTAGAATTTTGCAGACAAGTGTTTATATTCATAAATAATTTAAAAAAATCATACACATCCAAATTCAAATCGCGCATTTCATTTTAAATGAGCTAAAAACCATTTGATAAATTAGTAAGCGAAACTGAAATTTATATCTCTAAAAAAATATAATGCACTTTGAAATAACATATTATAATGACCCGACGTTAATTAAAGGGCAAACGTGTTAACATATAGAATAATTATTGATTAAAACGCTTTAATTTTACTGTTTTCAGTTACGTAAAATTATTATTATTATTATACAGTATTTGCCGAATTTTAGTTTTCAATGTGGTTACGCCCTTTAATCAATCAATAAGTATAAATAGACGAATTCGATTCATGTTTAGCTAATCTCATTGTTACACAAAGGGGAGGGCTTGCCCAGGGTTGAGCCCCCTATAAAATCTGGAAAACTTAACCACCCTTCCAGAAAATTCGAGATTTGAAAAAATAAAACTTTATTAGAATATCCCTTTATTATCATAGAGTGTTATATACGGACGTATGGAATTCTCAAATCGATAAACCTGCCTTGATTTTCTAGAAATTAGGGCTTAAATGTTAATCACTGATTAATAATCAGTCGAGAATCAATTTTTCAGAACTAAAAAGTATCACAATAGGTAGGGATTCGGGAGATTAAAAACATCGAATTCGGAACAAAAATCCAAAAAATTGGGAGAAATATTTTTAAATTTTAGTATTAAATTAAAATTATAGCTGCGGTTGCAATCGGATCGAATGCAGATTTATAAAATATTTTAGCGATATTTGCGGATACGGATAACTAATATTAATTGTTATGCGGATGCAGATGGGGTCAGATAGACAAGTATTTTTTGCTGATCGGATGCGTTTAAAACTAATAGAGTAATCCGCGGAAAATCTGCAATTATCTGCAAACTAACTTTTATGTGGCTTTTTTTAAAAAAAACCGCATAACTTATTTTATGTAAAATAATAAAAATAAATTTGAAAATATTTACTTAGATGTTTTCAAAATATTAGGTGAAAAGTCTATAAATAAATATTTTATCTATTAATATTTTTTAATGAGTTACTCAAATATAATTTACAGTCAGAGTTTTACAACTTTTATAAAAGTGCGGATATAAAACAAAATTATTGCAGCGAATCGGGTGGGATAACCTCGAGAAATCGGTATTTCTATAGAAATCACAAAAAACAAAATATAGTTAAGCAAGATTTATTCTCCAGATTTTCCCGAAAGATCAGTTCCCGAGTTTTTTTCGAAATCAGGTATAAATAAGGGAAAACGTCCCGATTTCTGCAATTTTTCGTGAATAATTTGTGCAATAAATTAAAATTCTAAAATAATTTCACTAAAATATATTATGAAATTTAAATTACAATAAAAGATAATACTCTTAACAAATTTTCCATTAAAATAAAATATAAAACAAAGTTTCAATAAGAATTAAATACAGAAAATATTTAAGACACTTAAAATACTCTACAGAAAGTTTTTATCATTTAAATAGTGATTATCATAAAAAGTTAAAATTTATAATATTTTACAAAGTGAAAATTTTTTTTAAATCTTCCCGATTTTTCAAATTTTTATTCCCGAATTAGATGTGTTTTACCTCCCGAATTCCGTGCGATTTTGGTTAGTTCTTAGTCCCGAAAAATTGAATCCTTAATAATGATTCAGTTGAGCAGTATTAGTGTTATACAAAAAGATGCTTCAACTTTAGCGCACAGTCAAAAAATAAAATGCGCAGCAAACTATTAATGACAACTATTTTTAGCCAGAGTTGAAATATTCTGATTCTTTAGTAATATAGCGGTAAACGAATGATAAGAAAATATACTCATTCTATAATTTTTTGCTTTGTCAACACATACTTCCATTATTAAGTGATTTATCTTACGTTGTTATGGCTTTCAAATTTTTTAATGCTTGTTTTCATGGTATTATATGAACGAATATAATTTTCTATAAAATTTGTTTTCAGTTACACTTTGCAAATATTTTTTTGCAATATTACTGCTAAAATATTTTATTTGAACATATTGTCTGTAAAAGTAATTAGTATATGACTAACATAATTAGATAGTCAGTACATAAATAGAAAATGGCATCGAATCAATCGAATCAATCGAATGAAATAAAAATCGACACTAAAGACAGTGAGTGTGACATTTGCGAGTTGATTAGTGGTCATAAAACTGAGTCATCAACACAAAGTGAAGATAAACTGTGCGCTGACATCAAGTGTGAGCAAAAGATAGCGATCAAGTTAAGCACTTTCGATAAAATTAAGCGCGCTTTGTATAGCGAACAAGAATGGAATGCGTATTTGATCGAAAAGATCGAAAACAATAATAAGCGTAAACCTAATAAAACTGAAACCATAGAGAAATAAAAGCGATAATGTTATCGAGATGTTTCAAAAATTTTATTAATTTATTAACAATAATTTGCATCACGTTTTCATGTAATTTAAATGAATAGTTTTTTAAATACATATTTGCTAAAATTTAAATTTTCATTTATTTAAATTTGATTTATAAATGTGCAAAAAATTTGAGTTTTAGCTTTTTAGTTGGTGATATTAGTTCGGATACCAGGGATCGGATTATTAGGCTCAACCCTAATTTACCCTAATGTAGGTATGGAGCCCTAATTTACCCTAATTTCGCCAATTTAGCTCTAAATGAAGCTAATCATAACATTTAGTTTAATATTTTCGATTATACTGCCAGAAAAATTAAGAAATTATTTTATATTTAAATAGGCATTTTTTTATCAAATTATTTATATTTATCACTAAAAATATTTTAAAACTCAATTAACACCCCAAAAACTGTCATTCAATTCGTGTAGTTTAAAACTACTATTGAAACATAGTAAAACGTCGTTTAGGGTTAAACATGAGAAAAATTCTAATGTAAAAATAAAAATCAAGATTTGTTACTTTTTTAGCTCTATTACCCTGATTTTGAAATATTTATCCTAATAATCCGATCTCTGGTTAGCACACTCTCTGGTTAGTTCACACCATTTTGGTCACTACGCGTATCGCGTTAATCATTGCACCCCATCTATTAATATATCAAATTATGCAATGAGGGGTGAGAGGTAAGGGTGAGCTCACTGCTACAAATAAAGATATGGTGCCATTTGGAAACAACATCCATAGTATAAATGCTTATGCATTTATGATCGAGACTCTCAAACTAACTCTCCATAGCGGTAGTCTCTGACCCAACACTACAAAGTGCAGCACTGAAGCACTGATAGCGACACATATCGTACACATAACTCACACAATTTTGTAGTTTGTAGTTATCAATTAAGCAAAAGCCCATTATTAGCTCTGAACGATAGCTTCACTGCGCTATTTTAATAAGTGATACCATAAATGGGTGCATAAATTGTAGAATTCATTGTGTAATAATAAATAGTTAATAGTTATGGGTTCATCAAATAACAACAATAATTTGAATCAAAGAACACCTATCGAAACGTATCGCAAACGCATTGGTTTGTTGTTTGTTTAATAGTGTTTTAAATTACTTTAAATTGTTTTGATTTTTTGCATGGTTTATGGTTTAGGCGAGAATGACTTGAGAAAAGTATGGAAGAGTAGTAAGCGACAGAAAAAGTTGAATAACACTAATACTGAACACAACATTGAAACATTCTATAGTGAAAATAAGGTAACCCATTATTATTATTGTACATTTACTTTGATTATGTACACAAATATCGTATACAACTAATTTTGTATATTTCGTTCCCTTTTACATTCAGCTATACTGCAGTTTGCTATCGTTGAGTGCAATACTGGCCACGTTTTATTTAATATACGTTTTGCTAACTTATATTATATAGAAATGTTTTAAATCAATATTTCATTATTATTGCTATCTTTTATAATAAATGTTAATATTTATAATGTGTTTGAAATATCTGTATATCAGTGTATCTGTGATACTACAGAGACTTCAATCTATAGACAATAAATGATGACAATCATCACATCGCACACACTCAACGAATACTGCTTTACGTGCAGTTACTGTACATAGTGGTAATACACTAATAATAATAATAATAATATTCTCAATTAATTTCTCAATTCATTATCTTATTTTTTAAAATTATTACAATAGATTATATATATATATATATATATTAGTATATATGAAAGCGAATCATAGTTGAGAATTGAATGATCGCACAGCAGATAATCTCTAATTTGGATATTCGTGATATTTACGACTCAATCTTCTTCGGCTAAGATCGGCAACCGCTTGCGATAATTGGCTGTTAGCGCTCACTCCACTCACTCCGCTGACAACATTGCCAACACTGGCAGCATTGTCTACATTGATTGGCTGCGCCACAACATTTGGCTGCTGCACCACTATTTGGTTCTCTTGCGACTGCGACCCACTAAATAGCTCTGGAGCCACCAGTGGCGGGAGAAGTCTCAGGTTTAATTGTCTAAATGACGATAAATCTAGTGGTGGCAGAGAAGACACGGCCGACAACGCTATGGGTTGAAGTTGAAGGTTTAATGGCGGAGTTCGTACTGGAGTTTGCAGTAGTTGTGGTTGTGGTTGTGATACTTGAGACACGATCGGTTGGGATACCACTTGCGGTGCATTCACTTGAGTGAGAACGGGTGCGACAGAAGGGGCAGACGCGCCACCCGTTGCCACTAAGCTATTGACTTGTTCCTCGACAGGTAGAATCTGTTGGGTTACTCGACGGTATGGTTGAATAATTTCGCGAACCTCTTGTATAACTGGTCTGACAACTTCGTGCACAACAGTTTGCGGCTCGTCCTCACTTCGCGTTACCTGCACCTGACCAGCAGCTTGTGGTATGTGTGACTGTTCCACAGTTATGGGTCCCGACGATGTTTGGAACTGTACCACAATTGGCACGTCGTCGGCAGCCACGCGTACTATTTGCGGCTCAACTGGTTGTTGAATTGTTGGCGCTAATTCTACCACTCTATTGGCCGATATTGGAATGGCTTGAATGGACCCAAAATTGGCGGCATTAGTCTGCGCCAGCGATGACAACCCTACGGGCACTGCTATCGCTCCGATAGGTTGCGCACCGAATCTAAGGTTTGAGAGACCAGACGCGCCAAACAAACCATTGATGCTTTGACCGATAGGTTGTGCACTGAATCTAAGGTTGTTTGAGAGACCTGACAGACCAGACGCGCCAAACAAACCATTGATGCTTTGAACGTCCGCTCTATTGCCCAATAGAAGCACTTGTTGGACATTGCCTGCTGACGGGCTTAACACTGGCACTGGCACTGGGTTTGCGATGCAGTGTGTGATCAGTAACGATACTGTGATTATCTATTTAAGTGAATCAATTTAAGTGTTATCAATGTTACATTTGTTTTCTTAAGTGATTGAAATTTTATATACTCTTTATAGAATTTAAGAATTCAAGATTGAAAGCAAATTAAAGAAATAAATAACAAACCTTAATCATTATTATTTAATAGATGTGACTTTATGTGACTATATTTTGTTGCTTTTCCTAAAAAACAAAACTATGCAATTCTACTAGTGATTCACTTTAATTTAAAAAAATGAAACAAGTTTTAAAAGCACTCAGTTTTATATTTGAGTGATTGTATATCACTACTGGTGATCGTAATTTTTTTCATATGGTGTTTCTCTTTTTTTTGCTTATTTTTCTCATTTCTGTAGTTTAAGGGTAAAGTAAAAGTGTTACATATTTTGAATGTCTTCGTAATACGAAAAAAAAACTGAGATAACCTTTAAAAAAATCGCCTCGAGTTTACATAAACTGCTGCGAATGAGATATATTGTACATTTAACCTCATTATGCCTTTTAAAAAAATGTTCTCGTAAAGTGTTTAAGTGTATCAATTTATGCATTTGGAATAAAAGCAAATTAATCGCATCGATTTGCGAGATCATAATTAACAAGGATATGATTGCTAGCAGATAGTAGTAGTGATTTCCATAAGTCGACTGTTTTCATTAATTTTTTTAAATTTCAATGAGACAATTATTTATCTCTTCTTTGCTTTGAAAGTTTTTTTTTCTTCACAATTTATGTGATGAACTGTTGATCTGATTCAATGCTACTTCAATTCTAAGTTATTCAGTTATTTACTGTCTCTACAGTAGAATACTTTTTCCTCAAATCTATTCAATTACAGATATTACAAATTATTACTTGAATTTAATATATAATTTATTTATTGATGCAGTTTACTATTAAGTTTGAGATTTAAGTGTCTTATACAATTCTAGATATTTATTAGCTAATTATTTAAGGAATTAGAAATAGTTGGCACAAGTGACACGGATACGTATGTTTATCGCCATCGCTTATAAAAAGCCAATAATTGTAAATTACCAGTATAGCACATTAATTGTATTTTTTAAAAAGTTCAGAATAAAAAGTAATCAATCGCGCGTCCTATTAATGTGTACTCCAATATAAGCCGAAATCTAAAATCAATCGTTTCTTGTATTAAAAATTAATTGCTTAATAAAATTATAAAGAATTTTGACTGGCTATTTATGCTAGGCATGTCAAATTCATAACTTATAAGTAGTGTTGTTTTTGATTTTGGTATTTTAATTTTGATTTTTTTATAAAAATTTTGATTAATCAAAAATAAAATGAAAATAAAAATATTACTGAAAATAAAAATTAAAATTCATAAAATAAAAATTTTCTTAAAATCAAATTCAAAATTAAATCAAAATAAAAAAACTTAAAATAGAACACCACTAAGCTTTACTTTGTTCAAGAACTGCGGTTTTGTGTGCAGAACTGAAGTTTTTATTGATTTAACTGTTTCTGTTTGTTTTAATCGTATCATATATATACTTACGTAAAATAATGCCGTTTAATACTATAGCAACAATTAATAAAGTATAGTCTAAGTACATGTGACATGTGACAACTTATACAGTTTATTTAAAAAAAAATAAAAATCAAAACTAATAATTTTTCTATTATTATCAGTGATGCACACGCTCGGCGCTCACGCTCACGCTCGCTATAAAAATTACGCTCGATGCTCGCGCTCACGCTTGGCAAAAAATCTACGCTCGCGCTCGGCACCGAGCGCCATCCGCTCGAGCGTTGTGCATTAGAGAGGGAAAAGTTTTCGGGACAGGACGGGATAGGATCGGGATTGACAATAATTTTACGGGATTTATCAG
>JAQIVF010002169.1:0-11673 GCA_034698365.1 Steganacarus magnus | reverse complement strand
GCATAAATTGCAATTATATGCTTCAAATTTATGAAATAAAAAAGTAGCAAATGCTATCATTTTGGATCTCTACTAATAGCCTTATAAAGAACTTTTTTTACTTCAACAAAATTTTACCATTTCTCATATTTTAAAAATTATTAATTAATCAATGGTTGGATAATTTAATTTACATTTTAAGATAATAATTATGGTTATTTAATATATTTAAAATAATTAATAAACAAAATAGAAGTAATTAAAAAGGAAATTTCCTATGTTTAACACATTTAGAGACACTTTGATGCATTCAGGAATAACTATTTTCTGGTGATAAAACCGAAATTCAGGATTTTCAGGTGATATTCTACAAATGGGTCTTAAAAATTCATATTTTAGTGTGATTCGTGCATATATGCTAATCTTCCAGTTCACAGTTACATAGACTACAAACCTCTAGGGGGGACCTCTCACAAAAATTCTCAAAATTCGAGGGGGGGTCAAAATCTCACCGGATTTAAACGACAATTTTTTCCGAGTTTTGGACAAAATTATAGGGGTCTCAAAAACTCATCGGATTTAAACGACAATTTTTGAAAATCCAGATTTGCTTGGGGGGGGTCAACCCTGGGCAAGCCCCCCTCTGTGTAACTATGCTTCCAGTTATAACTTTGTCTATAAAGAAAAAGGATTTTCCTGAATTTATAGTCTCTATTCATTTGTTAGGATTAACTCGTAAGCAATTTGTGCCAATAATTAAAAATCATGTAAGTTAAAAAATATAAAGTAATTTGTTTCAATCAATAATACAACATAATTATAATTAGTTCTTAATCATCCCAAAGAATTAAACTGAGGTTTATAATTATGGATAGGATATTTCGTTAACAAAAATATTAAATTACGTGGTAAAATGGAAATTCGTAAAAAATAATGTAAAAATTCGGTAATTGTACGGTAAAATAAAAACAACTTTTATAAACTTGTTTTGTGTTGTCATATTATTATTGAAATTTTTAAACGAATATTTAATGAAATTAGGTAATTAACGAATTATAGTATCCCTACTTTATAAGTAGTGTTGATTTTAAAATTTTTAATTAACTTTTGCTTTAATATTTCATAATATAATTCAACAATTGAGGTGTTAAGTCCGGTTTTTTAAAGATACAGGTAGGTCTTTTAGATAAAGACTGTAGGTCTGAATCTGAATTCAAGTTTTAAAAATAATTTCAAGTCTGAGCCCTTAACACCAGTATAAGAGTCCAGTCAGAGTGCGAGTTCAATATTAGGAATATCTGAAAGACTCGGACCATTCCATCTGGAAATATTAGACAACTTAATGTATTCAATTCTTATCTGATTGTGCTGTAAATTAGTATCGGTAAACAAAACTTTAGATATCAATGACTTAAAATGCCAAAACAATTGTTAATAAAATCTAAACGATTATAGATAATGATGAGTAAAATCTTTTTAACTTATTTCTCAAAATATTTTTATCATTAACCTTAACATCATTCATTCATTTTAACAGTTAAGATAAAAATGTTTACTTAAGTAATTTTTTTGTCGCATGATTTTATTATTCGATAAATAAATAGACATTAATTTAAAAATTAAGAAATAGAAACAACATTAATGTAAAAAATATTCTAAATTGAATATTTTACTTTAAAATGAATTTAATTTTTAAGTTTTATTTTACAATAGGATTAAAATTCATGTTAAATAAGTTTTATAAAAGTAAACTGTTTTTATTTAAACTTCAAAACAAACAATAATATATTGTAATTAGTGCTCACAGTTATTTGGTTAATAATATTTTTAAATTAGTTTTATTTGTTGACACAAAAAGGGATCAAAAATTAATTTTTATTTTAACCATCATAAAGTGTCAATTGACAATTTTTTTTGGAAAAAACCGCATTTATTGCAATTATATTTATTGCATCTTATATTTTTAAAAGTAATCACAAAATATCACGTTTTTCAATCACAAATTACTGTTATTAAATGTTTTAAAAACGAAAAATGATAAAAATTTAATTTGTTGTTTTATTTGGTTTAATTTGTTTAAACAATAAACCGTGAGATCTAATTATTAACAGAAGCCTATTGAGATCAGGGAATTTAGTTGTAAACTGACAGAAAGCATTTTACAGGATATAGTTCTAAAGAGAGATTGCACTTGACTACTTGACTAAGTTTCTGATCTTCTAGTGATCAGTTTTCTTATATTATTATTAGACTTCGGATATTTTGTTAAATACAAAATTTTCTTGTAACAACAAAATTTTCATAAAAAACGTTATTACAATAAAATTTCAAAAATTTTCATTTTCGTGACAAAATTTAGGCATAATTTATAAAATTCAATACTCATGCTAATGTTACTTTGTTGTGTTGTTTAGTTTTGAATAAATTCATAATGTGTTATATTTTAAATTAATTATGCTTAAAGTTAAATCAAGTTTAAAAGTTAAAATTACGAAGTTTTGTTAAGTTTCCAGAATTCAGTAAAGAAGGTGATGACATATTTTGTATAGTATGTGCACAAAAAATTAATTTAACTGAAACACATGACGTTTAAACAGCAAAAAGTCACATAGAATAAAAAAACAAACTAATTTCAAAATCGCAAACAATAACATCTGTAATTAAAAAATGGATATCAATCCACAACTACAAAAAGAATTTTTTAGTAATTTAACTGATGCTTTCGTTAAAGCCGATATTCCATTGAACAAACCATTGAGAAATTTAGAAAATTTTTATTTAAATATACAAAACAACATTCCTAATGAAAGCACACTAAGAAAAACAACGTAAAGCCGTTATATGATTCGCAAATTAAAAAAATTATAGATTATTGGGAATAATGATAAATTTTTAATAATAGAGGAAACTAGATGTGCGAAAAAATTGTGTTTTAAACATTAGTAGGAGTTTTAAATGGTGAACCTTCTGTTCCGATGTTATTTAAAGTTATGATTTTCAAAAAAAAAAACAGATTCAATAGCAGTTGAAAAAAGTGTTATGCAAACTTTAAATTTATTAATGCCTGGAAATTTGGAATTGGACAGACCCAAATTAATTGTTTCAGATCATTATGCTTATATGCTAAAGGCAGATCGCTATCTTAAAAACATGTGCGATAAACTAAACCACATTACATGTTTAGCCCATTCGTAACATCGAGTTTCGGAAAAAATTTGAGAGAAACACCAGCTAGTTAATGAATATGTTTCTTCAATTAAATCTATATTCGATAAAAGTCCATTAAGAATTGAAAGATTTAAAGCATAAACTGAAATTTCACTACCATCGGAACCAATTATTACTCGATGGGGTACTTTTCTGGAGAGTGCATTTTATCATTTAGATAATTTTGAGATTTTTCAATTTTTATTTTGGGTCTTGAATATACTTCAATTAAAATTAAGAAAGCGCAGAAATTGTTGGGAAATAAAAACATGAAGTCCGAATTATTAAATCTACAAAATTATACAAAGGTGCCAAAACTTATCGAAAAATTGGAAAATCAAAACTTGACATTTGAAGAACAAATCGATATTATAGATGAAGCTAAAAAATTATTGCCAGTTTCGGCTCTTAAAAACTCATTAATTCATTGGATAAAAATCCTTCATTAAAAGATTTAATATTGTCGAAATACTTAAACTTAAAGAAAAAACTCTTCTATTCACCTTTAAACTCATGTTCAGTTGAACGTAGCTTTTCTATGTATAAGTTACTTCTTAATGATATACTAGAAAGATTATCAAAAGAAAATATTGAAAATTACTTATTTTGAAATATAATAACTTTATAGTTTTTTAGTATTAAAATAAAATTTTTGTTTCAACACAAAATTGACTTTTCTGACAAAATAGAAACAAAAAACCTTACTTTGTTTTAACAAAATATCCTAAGACTAATTATTATTATTATTTTAATTATTTTGTTTTAATAAAAGTCAGTTTCATTTGATTCTGTGTTTAATTATTTATTGTTTATGGTGACTCAACTCAACTGAAGACAAGTCGTCACTTAAATCGGTGAAACATGGAACAAATCATATGCTATATTAGAAGGAAATGACGAAAAAAAAAGATCTTATCTAAAAATAATGCTCATGTTATGCGTTAAGAAATAAATGTTTCGAAATCATTAAAACAAATTACTAACAGTTAGTTTCCACTACAAATATTAAAACAAGATTAATTGTTTGACCAAATGAAAGATAGTTCTCGAAATTTGAAATTTGGTATTATAGATGAAAAGTTATATATTTTTAATTTTACATGACATATGGAAGTAAGTGTCAATTATATCAAGATTTTCCAAATATAATGTTATAGATTTAATTTGATTTCAGTTTGATGTTAAATCACTAAATACTTATATAGAAATACTTTTTGCAGATTATTTAAATTTTTACCGTAAAAATAATGAAACATTTGTATGTTTAATAAAATATAACAGTCCATCGAAAATGTTTTATAATAAAAGAACATTGTTTTACTCCAATTTCTTTAGATACTCATGTATATAAGAAACTTATTATTGCCACAAACAGAACCAATTGTACACATCGTCATATGTATACTTAAATCTCTAAAAAGTGACAAACTTAGGTTCCAAATGTACAGTTTTTTAATTTTTTTAGTTTCGGCATCAAAATAATAGGCGAGTATACCGATTAACAAAAGTTATACTCAACACTTTTTAGATACATGACTCTTAGTTTTTAGGTTCAGGTTCATGTCCAGTCACAAAACTTTAAAAATATCAAGACCAGAAATTGTTTGTCGTAAAAACGTTCTTATTTTTTTAACTTTTACGTATTTATTAGTGTAAAAAATTAAATTTTTCTAACACAACTGAAATATAATGTATAGAGGCATCTCTTTAAGTTGACAAAATGAAACTGTAGTTAATCTTGTTCTAATTTCTTTAAGACGGAAATAAATTTAAAATATTCATTTAAAGGGGAAACTATATAATATGCAAACCTATTCTTACGTTTAGCTCAAATCTTTATGCTTACAACAGATTTTTGATAAAACTTATTTTCCTACTTTTCAATAATTAAAGAATTTAATATAGAGGTCATTAAAGTAAAAAATAACACATTTTGAATAATTTGCTTGCAATTAAATCAAACTGCTCAACAGTAAGTAAGGTATTTATAACTCGCGCTTACTATTTCTTGTTATATTTCCTAAACTTGTTTGTTTGTTTTTACTAAACTCATAATATATACAAATTCAAATAGAAAACCCTACTTTAAACTTAATCTAATTTAAAAAGATTTCCCATCAATAACTCATATTAGCAAGTTAGAGGTACACTATTGCTTAGTCAAATTTTTGTTCATTACATACATTTCGTATATTGAGAGTGTATTGGGCAAAAAAAATCAATTCTACTTTTGTGGCAGTAACTATGTTAGTAAGTTAAAGACATACACATCATTTATCCAATATTTTGAGTTTCACATGAGGAATGCATCTTTGTCAATATTCTGGATTAGTGATTTGAATGAACTGTCAATTATTAGGTCGAATTCTAATTTTTTATGTTATTATCTTTTAGAAATCATATGCTTAAACTTTGCCAAAATTAGGTAAAGAGGATTAAGATCACAATTATAAGGTGGGAATCGAAGAGCAGTATGTCTTAAGCTTGTAGTTAAATTGTCCTCATTTTATGCTGCAGTATTTACATTGTTTTGAACAACTTATAATTGAATTTTTCTTAAATTTTTATTAAATTCAATCTTGTTTATAGTTAATCACGACTTAATTATTGGAATAATTGAGTATTGTATTGGAGGTTTTTTAAACTGATTTGTATTAAACTGATATTTTATAAATATTAACGCTATATTCGGAATGTTAGGTAAAAATTGTGTTTTTATCCATAACTCAAATTTTTCTCAATTTATTTCAGTTTGAGTAAAACTTTTAAAAGTTAGGAACAAAACCGTTAAGAGAAGCATAATATATGACTGAATATCTCGTTCCCTTTCCAATCGAATATTGCAGTATTAAGTTTTTTGAATTTTTAAGTGGTCTACAAATTTTAGATTTAAAAAAGTTTTTGTGAAGAAAGTTTACGTAGAAATAAACAAATGTTGAATTTAAACACAGTTTTTTATTGTATCTTTTAGTAAATAAATAATTTTTTGCTTTCTTTTAATGTTTATTCTCTCAACTAATTCACATCACATTTTCAGTTTTACTTTATAAACCATTTTTTATGTAAGTCATAAAATGCAATTTTACCGAAATTTTTGAATTAAAACGAATTATTTTTAGTCTTTTTAAACGTATTAAATTGAAGGATGACATTTATTTTTAATAAACTCACTTATTTCTTCTAATACTTCATAATCAATGTTAATATACATGTATTTACGCTTTCGTTCACGCTTCAAAGGTAATGCACATTCGTTTTAAACAATTTTATAAACTGTAGCATGACTTCATTGAGTTAAATTAGTTATATCACGAATGATTGCACTATTTTTAATTTTTTCATTATTATTACTATACTCATTATACCTGTTTTTTACAAATTGATTTACTTTTTTTGTCACATGGGATCCTCTTTTTCAGTTTAGATTTTCTTTATCGCACATTTTTAAAATTATCTCATAATAAAAATTAAATAATTTAAAATGAACACATGTTTGTTTACAATAATTGGCTCACAAATCACTGCAACAAATTTCAATGTACATATATCTATACACAAAAATGTTTTCTATACTTGAATCGGACTTACTCTAAGCATTAAAGTAGTTGTGGGAGATATTGTGTCATTTCGCGCGCGAGTATACGATGCACTAACTCATTCAAACCTTGTTTGCAAACATAATACAATAATTAAATGTATTTTTTATTTAAATTTTATTAACATTTTATTAAATTCTGAATAAAAAATTATCATTTTTTATGTTTAGTATTAAAGTTATTGGAACGCATAAAATATTTATTGCCACGATTAACACCAATCCTGAATTGTAGTGCTAACTCTTGAAAATATTTGTTAATCCTGAATTACCATTCCACGTCTTTTATGATAGTTCAAAAAGATGTCTATAAATAAATAGTTTAGTATATTTAGTTAATGAAAAGATATTTTCCTGAATAATCCCGAATTTCCTCTTTCGCCTTTAACAACGCCTTAAAGAAACAGAAATCAGAACAAGATTGTCTTCAGTTTCATTTTATGAACTTAAAGTGATAACACATCACACATTAACATCAATAACAATGCCAACACATGTGCACAAACAGCTCAACGTAAGTGTACAACTGATTACATACATGTGCCATCAGTGTCAGCGACAGACATATCACTTATCATCAATGAGTTGATGCATTCATTGTAACTCGCAATTTATCGAAGAACTTACAACAACACCGCCGCATCGGACAACTGCGACGGCAACATTGCGGTAACAAAAAGAAAGTCAAAGAAAGTGAACAAAACTTCGCCGCAGAAGACAAGCGATAAATTAGCGGAGATCCCGACGGATGAGTGTTGGCTGGAAGCGGTGATCGATCGCTCGAAACGATTTTCATGTAATCATAATTTTCACACTGTGTATCGTTCCGTGGCTCAAAACACAATCCACGTGTCCGAATTGTCGAGCAAAGGTAGAACGCTCGCCCACACCTTTACCCATTTGTCCGCCAACTCGCGCCCGACTTAGGATGAGATCAATTTTGGTGCGATTGTCGCGCGTATATATGGCCGCAATCGATCATAAACGTGTTTTGTGCAGCCGTTCTCGTTGTTAATCAATAAAAAAATATTAAATATCAATTGATTTTTTTAAATATTTCCCTTGAATTATTATAAAATTTGAAGTAAATAAATCAATCAAATTTACTGTCATGAATAAGTATTATTATGGAAGATTAAAAAATTGTACAAATAAAAGTAAGTTTTGATTTAAAAAGTTGTAAATTAAATTTGGTAATTATTTAACTAAATTGAATGTTACTAAAAGAGGAAACCGTTATAAATTCATTTAAATCATGTTTATTTAATGGTGCATTTACTTCTATTAATAGTGATAAAACCCTCATGTCTGCACTTTTAGCCGCTTGTGCCAATTTTCTTCAAAATAAATTAGAAAATAAATTATACATTATATTATCAATTCATCTTTCTTACGTTTTATAACTTCAGTGAGGAATAAAATTTCTTCGCATTTTAAATTCACAGTTTTACTGTAGATATATTTTAATAGCTATTTATATCAATCTTTGAACCGATAGTTGTGTCAAAATAGTCGCCAATTAACTTTTTTAATATAATAAGTTTTTAAAATTTTATAATATAATTAATTTTAGATCAAATTTTCTCAGTTAAATCACCGTAACATGAATGGATAAAAAGTAATTTTTGAGCAAAAAATACTCCAGAAGAATAAATGCATATATTTATATCAGTTTTTTTCTACATTAGTCTTCATAGATACTTTTAAGTAGATTATAATTTATTTTAAACTTTTAAGCGTTTAAATAAAGTTAAGATAAAGATTTAAAATTAAAGATGAAATGTATTAAATTAATTGTGAAAATGATAAAATAAGGATCTATTTGAGATTCAACAAACCGTATAAAATATGACTAAAATTATGTTACGTGAAGAGTTATATGCATTAAATGATATTAGCCATTACCATATTTCCATTTACCGTAAGTTCCATTAACATTTTGTTTACTTTACTACCGGTAGGTAATAAGCTTGTTAGTTCTAAACACAAGTCCTAAACTAAAAAAATTCCCATTCATACAACATTTGCAAATGTACTGATATTTTCAAATTAATCTGTTTTTATTCAATTTAATTCAGATAAAAATTTTATAGATTATTTAATAGTTTAGTTTATAATTTAATGTTTTACAGTTGTTTTATACATTACGGCGGATGGTGTAAAGTTACCACCTTTTGTTATTTTTAAAGGAGTTTTCCTAATGGTTTTATTGTAAAAGCGAATGAAAAAGGTTGGATGGTGCAGAGTATGATACATGAATGATTAGACTCGGTTTGATGAAGTCTAATCAAAAGTTATAAAAATGTCAGAACTTGCGGTATTACCTGGTGGCTTAACAAAACTATTACAACCATTAGATATATCTGTCAATAGATCATTAAAATGCAATATTAGAAAAAAATTGGAAAAATGAATGGTGGATGGCTACAAACAATACACTAGCGGTGGAAATCTTAAAAGAGCTTACTCTGAAGTGTGCAAATGGATCGAAGAAAGTTGAAATGACATTTCAATCGAATGTATTAAAAAAGGATTTTACAAGTCTAAAGTTTGCTATTATTGCGATCAAATTATTAATGAATGCGTTACAGACTCAGTTCCAGAAGATTATGAGATTCCAAATGAATTGCGCGATATTTTGAGAATGAAGAAAGTTCTGACGAAAGTTTTGACGGTTTTGATTAATTGTCAATTTTGAATAAATTGTTTTAAAATTAAAATATTTGTTTCCTTATATATCGCGCACCCATCAGATAACGCGCACCTAAAATATTTTCAAAATTGTACTTTTTTTCTCAAATACCGTGCGCGGTATACGCAGTAAATTACGGTTATTTATTTTTTGATTTAAAATCATTATAAAATTATTAAAAACATATTTAGTATTTTAATTTGTTGCTCTATATCAAAGCTCGATCTGCAGCTGAGCTTTTGCTTATCTATTGACTTAGACCTACTCTTACACTTGTTTTATTCCTAATTGAAGCTTACATAAAGACCTTTAAGAAACGTGTGTTCATCTTTATATGTATCAATATTGATACGTAAATTATTGACTAAAAAATGACTTTTCTAACTTATTCTTAAGTATTTGATTAGTAAGTAATTGACTTATCAATATCGATACATATTAAACAAAAATAATACAATAAGTTTTTCGCGTTTAGAGAGGGAATCAATAGCTCTATATGTTATATGAATGTTTGTTCGCTTTTTATTAAAATTAAATGATAATTAATTGTTTCAATTCACATATTTTCCAATAAAAAAAACGTTTTACATTGAAAACTAAATAGAGTTTAATTTATAAAATTAATAAATTAAAATATACATAACATAGTGATAAAAAATAAATATTTTTCATTCCAAATTAAAAGTATTGAACCTATAGATGTATAACAATAAATGACTAATTAATGAATGGGCTTAAGAAGCATAACCACATCGTAGAGCCAGTAAAAAGTGAGGTCGAGATCTCCTTCACACAAATACGGAAGTTTAGTCCACTTCACAATTTGAAGGCCGTTTGGAGTCAACACATTGTCCCGAAACGAACACAACTGTTTCTCAAAAGTGTTTCCCTCAACCGTTAAGTGCTCACAAGCCTTATGACCATTTTCTCTGCCATTCACCTCAACGTATTGACTAAATGGCAAAACTAGTGCCAATAATATGAGACCTGTTTTGTCTTTCAGGCAACTCTTCATATTTGTTATAATAGTAATTGGTTTATCGCATCTGTCGAGCAAATTAAGACAACTGATCAGATCGTAACGCATTCCGTTTTCGTGCCATTCCTCGATATCTAGAATATTGTAACCTCTTTTCAGTAATATTTTGCGCATAACCGGTGATATCTCTGTAGTATAGACTTGAGTGTAGTACTTGTCCATAACGGCTGTCACTTTTCCATCTCCAGCTCCGAGATCTAACAGAACGCGTTGCGAGTCTGAGTTCGAGTCGTTATCCTCTAAATAGCTGTCCATCAGTGCGTTAAACTGTTTATCGGAAAACACAAACATCGATCCGCGACCCAACAGGCCATTGGCAGACGTGGATGACATGAATAAGCAGAGGAATGTTCGGGCGATCGACTGAAACAAGTGAGTGAAATATGACTCCGACTTTTCGTAACACATCGACAAAAATTGTTGCGTTTGTTCGTCACAATTGAGCTCAAGAAAGCAATTTTGCAAATCTTGCGGCAGTAATGACTGATCGCACTGATACCACTTTCTTCTGTCGAATTGCTTTAACTGGTCCTCTCTCTGCATTCGCTCATATATGGTGCGCGCAACTGATCCACGAAGTAATACAGGCATCGATTTGTTGCAATACAACGTTTGTCCGCAATTAGGTATCACACAGTTTGGTGTCGAACACGCCATCACTACTCGCTTACGAGACAATTATCATATTTGTCACACCACTACCACTAAACCCTACCACTCATTGATTGCGCATTTATTAGTGATATTAATCTACAATACTCTTGTTATTCATATGTTTCAGTGTCAGCTATACAGTATTATAGCACGTAGAACTGCACGCATGCGCTCCAAACAGTGCACTAATTTAGACTAATCTTATTTAAATAATAATACTTAAATGAGATAAAACTTTTGTAATCTTAAGTAAAGGTGTTTATGGTTTGGTTAAACCATTGGTTTAACCAATGGTTTTTTTATTGGTTTGGTTTGGTTTCAGATTTTTAAATTATTAATATTTATAATGGTTTTTGGTTTTTACAAAAACCAATAATTAAAACCACAAAACCAATAGCTTTTTAACGAATAAATTAATGACATAACTTATTTTGAGAATTCACATTATTTTTGTTGTACAGAAACATATTTATAATAGGGATTATAATTATAAAAATTATAATTTTT
>JAQIVF010002168.1:0-11673 GCA_034698365.1 Steganacarus magnus | reverse complement strand
ACAGTTAAACTTGCAATTTTACAATATACTGTAATAGCTATAAAGGCTTAAAAAGTATTTCAAAGCGACTATCATAGCTTGACTTTTATGTTGAGCTGCTTCAGTGTAATAGGAATTTACAAGAATTCGCAAGAATTTTCTAATCTCTATGCCAAACTATAGTTGTATTGAATAATTAACATTTTGAAATATTGTACTTACGATTGTCTTAAAAAATTATGTTGTAATAATAATAATGATAATAAAGGGTAATAGAGTTGATCGAAAGTCGGTGAAATAAAACTAAAGAACGCGAAATATAAATCTTAAATAAAATAGTGCACTACAGATAGAGATAAATTTGGCGAATGGCAAATCCAAATCCCTTCGCTTGCTTTTATGATACTGAAACTACTGTCCTAAAAGTAATGGCAACTGTAGGACAATTTACCATTTATTTTTTTCCACTTTCAAACCAGAAAATGTGAGATATTTTTGTTGCCTTTACAACGGATCACTGATCACACAAATCAATCACTTCTGGCGTTGCTTTCTTGGAAGCACCAATTCTTGCATACCGATAGCTTATCGATTGTGAATACATTGCAAAAACTACACATGAATTGTTACTTTTCGTAAGCTAAGCGATTCTCATTTTTGCCCTTCACTGATGTGCAGTGAAATTTTTGTTGCTAAACACGTACACTAATAGCCACACATTTATGCATTCTTTTGAATAAAACGTAATTTTTTTGCTCTTTTTTGCCAACAAAATGTTTATGTTCGCGTCAAAAGATAACCGTTTTTGATAGAATTTAATCAAACTTTTTCTTTTATTATAATATTTATTTATAAACAGCGCTATTTTGAAGTTTAACGTTACATTAAATCATGAATTACATTGTACTAAAAGTCTAGACGAATCATTTTTTAAAAAAAATCCATCTCTTAATTAAAAACTTGTATTAATTTTTATTAATTGCTACTTTAAAAAAATTATTTATTATTCAAGAAATTTTTAAGATTTAAAAATCTACTAAATGGAACTTATCTCGATAATACTGTATTGTTACTGTAAATTAAATTAAAAGTAATTGTAATTCTTTATAGTACAAAAAATTCATTCAATTTATTCGAATTTTTAAAAGTAACTGTTATTCAATTCCTATTGTTCTTACTTTAAACTGATAATATTTCTATTAAAATCATTTTTCAATACTATATAAACTGACAGTTAAATTTAAAAAAATAAATGTGAAACAAAAACATAGATTTTCGTCAGTATAACTCATTCGTTTTGTTCGCTTCTTAGTTGGATTCAGTTTGATCTTAATAACTTTCGCTTATGGAAATAAATCTGTCCGTTCGTGTTAGACGTGCTTTTCTATAAATTCCAAAACATTTGAATATTAAAAATGAAATTTTTACAGTTAAAATATTTTTTTTATTTTAAAGTACTTTAATAACTTGAGCCACAATTTTTAGTAAACTTATTGATCAAACTTTGAATTGATCATACTTAGTATATCCCATTTTAACTTAAAAATAACTAATGTATTTGAATTATAATTAAACACAGTGTTACATCTCTTACAGTTAAGCATCCAATCACTCCATAGCGATAACTTATTGAAATAAATTTGTTGAGTGGTTTAATTATAAAAACAAAAAACTTTAAATACGAACCCGTAACTTGTTTCACGCGAGCATTTATAATTAGATGCTGCAGTAAAACGAAGAATTCATAATCATATATAAGTGACTGCCTAACAAGAAAAAAGTTCATTTCTAATATTTGCTCACTACTTACGCGAATAGCGTTGGGTAACACAATCTACAGCAAAGTTGAGGCACACATTTCAGTGCAGCATCTCTTGTGATCCCGTGAGAACATAAATTGAATAAAGAGAACACAACATATACCGCACGCTTCTTACAGTACTTATATTACGAAAAATTTCACCATTTTTTCCATAAGAACCTTTCGCTTTTATCACAGAAATTATATTTTATCGCCAGCACTATAATAATAATAAGTTAACTATAAATTTTGTCTAAAATCCCGTTGAGAAATACTGTATTCGAAATGTTGAATATAAATATTAAAGACGTTTTAATCTAAAAAACTAGTTTGACATTTGCTAGGAATAATTAATTTCGTAAACTTTCAATTCGAATTAATTTAAAATATTTTAAATGACTTTTCAAAAAACCAATAAATATTTTTATCTCATTTATTTTCTGAAGAATTTGAACAATTTTAGGCGCATATCATAATGTGTGTACTATATTAATTAATATTCATGTAATTAAGTGTCGGAATTATGTTAATGCTTAAAAGTAAATGCAAGTAATTTACTGAAAACGAGATAAATGATTAAAAGTGTGATAATAGAAAACTTAAATGCGAATATTTTTAGATTTTCGACTTTTCGAGAATAAGTGATAAATTCTATTTAATTTTTTTAAATTGCAAAATGCAACAAAAAATGCTTGTTTATAAATACGTACGTAAGTTTGGTTTAAAATAATAAATTTCGATTAACTGTTTTTTATCATCTTTTCTGTTCGTTTACTATTTTAAGAACAGAATAAGAAAAATCAATAGCGTGTAATAGGCCTAAAAAAATTTTGACCACACTTTACCTTAGAGACAAACAAAAAGTTATTTTAGAACACATATTCAATGTTTTATTTGTAAAAGCGAGCTCATAGATTTGATTTATTGTATTTGGCATTGAATACATTTCTTAATATTTTATTCACTTTAGTTCCTTTAACTTTAAAAAAACATACTTAATTTTAGTATCACATAAACTGAGAAAATTAGTGCATTTACAATCAATTTATTATTTATATTTCAAAATTGATGTCTAACGTAAATTTTTACTCATATAGTATTTAGATTTGAATAATTAATTTATCAGTAATTATGAGAAAATGCGAGTCAAGCATAAATTGTAACAAATTGTTTCTGTTTGACTGCATAGACATCGAAACACTAAACCATATAAATTAGATTTATGGATTTTTTTATTTTCGCTATATTTCATGTAAGGAATATAAAATGTAGACTTGGTATTGGATTCAGTTTATAAAACGCGCAATAAAATATATTTTACTTATCTTTAAGTATTCTATCTCTAACTCACTGCTTGGTCTCTCGCAATAAGAAATAATGCGGCAAATATATTAGAATTATATAACAAATAACTAAGTATTGATCAAAATTTACTTCGATTTTTCATTTTTAAATGAATGTGAAATTAATAATAAAAATCGACGATAAAAAGTTTTAAATTTTGTAATGAAATTATTTTTATTATCTTCATTCTACGAAATTATTTAATCCTGTAGACGTGTCAGCGTACTGTACTGTAGATATCATCTTTCTGTGCAAAAAGATCGAAATAGTTTAAGTGCTAAACTCAACATTTTTAGTTTATGTTTTTTTTTATTAATAGTAATGAGAGCGATATTAAATTAAAAATTTTGAGAGATAATTTTAATTTAAAATTACTAAATACAAATCGAAAAAATTAAGCGCAAAAATTTAAATAATCCCAGATTTTTTCTATCGAGTTTCTACTAATTTTCTGTCGCACTCTTTCCAGTATTATTTGAAAATTTCTAATTTACTTTTGTAAATAAAACGCTGCGCGCGTTTGTTTAAGTTATTTGTTTTCTAGTTTTCTTATTATCTACTTTACTGTATACCGTATTATAAAAGTTATTGTATTAAAACATTTGCTTTTCTTCCTCTACGCTAAAATACCTCACATAAAAGAAAAAAGATTTAATAAATATTTCAAATGAAAAAGAAATATATAGCTTGCGAGACCAGTTTGCGACCTAACTTTAGCTTTTAGCGCTCGAATATTTGTTTGTATATAACGTTTTCAATTATAGTTTCTTTTTAGTAATACACATAACATGTAGCTTTAGATTGAGTTAAAGTCTGCAGAATACAGACACACACACCATTCAGAATTGCGTTCTCCAAATAACAACATAAAAAAGTGTTATTAGAAAGTTTTTGCGTTCTTTTTTCTCTTTCCTTTTTTCGGTTTTTTTATTTCCCCATTTTTTGGATATAAGTTATATATATCCTAATAATAAACGATCGAAAATTGTTGTATACAGTGCAGTGCAGTAACAGTATTGTATACAGTATATGCTGCGCTGTGTTTGTGTCTTACACCTGATTGAGCGTGCGCTGAGAGGTCTCGCGTTTAATTTACTCGGATGTGCAACATTGCTCTATTGCATCCTTTTCATAGTGATGCGGACGTTGCGCGAGTCACTTGTGCGAGCGATTCTCTTATATACCACAAACACCACTAACACGTCTCTCTCTATCGTATTCTCTCTTTCATTCTCGAAAAACTCTCCTCTAGTTTATTCTCTATCTCTTGTCTTTCAACACATATAAAGTTATATATGTTTTCGGCTTATATTTGCCTGTGTGTCCAATACATCTATTATCTAAGACTGCTACGCATCAGTTCTCACATAAGACAGTGAAGAATTTTCTTTTGTTTGGCAGCAGTAATATTGCTGAGTATTGCTGCCAAAAACTCATCATCAACTTTTGTTCTTTGTTACCTTCTATTTCTGTTGTTCTTTTATTATTATTAACTCAATTGCAATAATTGCTGACAATTATCGCGCACTCTATATAAAAGGTAAATAACAGAAATTCCTTTTTAATAATTGAGATAATCAATAAAAATGCTAATGTGTTGACACAAAGAACTTAATACTGTTAACTGATTTTTTTTTGTTTTTCGTATTTTTATTTCTGTGGACATAAATATTCCTTAAGATTTCGTTTTGTTAAGTAAGACTAAACGAGATTTCGGAACATTAATTGAAATGAGTTTTTTTTCAACATTAAGACCACTACTGTATAATTCTTTTCTATTTCTACTTCTTCTTAGTATAACTGGTTCGGCAAATAAATTGACAACTTTGGCTTTAACAGATTTTTGGGTAAGAACACGTCATTTATTACTATGACTTAAACTTAATTAAATTGACAATAAAACCAAAATTATTACTTTCGTAATTGAGTTTGAATTTAAAAATACTCTGTTTTTTAATAAAAATTTATGATCGTGTTAAACATGTTTCTAAATTATGGTTTACGTCCAAAGTAATCTATTGATTCGTTAATTACTAGTTTGGAGTTACATAATAGTGGGTATCATTTTAAAAATAGATTCCACCAGTAAAGTAAATATTTACTGAAGCATAAATTTTAGTTATTAATGTCTATATCAGTAAAAGGAGTTAGTGATAGACATTACTGTATAATCAATCAATCAAACCTTTTATAACTGTATTACTGACTCAAACATTCACTGCATTCCAGTAATTTATTATTTGTTTGCTAATAATATAAATGATAGCAATCTAACTTGTTATTTCATAACAAGTTTAATTCAAAAATTCTCCACAATATAAAATATTTTTAATAATAAAATGAGTTATTTATATAATTATTAATGAATAATTTTCTTATCAAAACAAAAATTAGATTATCTTATGTATTGCCTGCCAGTTTACGCTTCGAATGCTATTCAACAATCATTACCAGTTAATTATCATTTGACAATCAATTATTGTAAAAATAAGCATAAACAGAGTTAGTTGCACTTATAATAAATAAACAATAGTGGAACTCACATAAGATTGCATATCGATTGTCTGTGATTTAGTCTAATGGATTGGGGAATTGATATCAGATACACAGAATGTTAATCATATGATGACAAATTTTCAATATGCCATAAAAATATTTTAGACAAGATTTTAAAATTAATAATATATTTATTTTTAAAAATTAATGATTACCAATCACTTAATAAAATTGCGAGGGAATAAAAGAATATCACTAAATATTAATTTAATAAAAAATACAAACACAGTATATATCGCTATAATAAGCTTTACTAACGTTGAGGTTGATATCCGATAATACAATTATTTTAAAAGGCAAATTTAAAATAAAAAACATTAGTTGTGATATCCATAATAGCAATGATATCGATCAGTTGACTTGATGAGCAAATTTAAAAATAAAACTTATAAAAAAATTAATGTTAAATATTTTTCAAACTAACGCCAAAAATCTTAATCTAATTTAAATGTTGTTTTTTTAAATCAACAGCGCATAAATTTTTCTATTATTTATGACACCGTTTATTTAAATTACGACA
The DNA here is from genome assembly GCA_034698365.1 of Steganacarus magnus. Lineage (NCBI taxonomy): Eukaryota > Metazoa > Arthropoda > Arachnida > Sarcoptiformes > Steganacaridae > Steganacarus > Steganacarus magnus. The sequence continues at coordinate 5,473 of JAQIVF010002168.1, read as the reverse complement.
AAACTCTAAAGAATTTGCAGAATAAAATATCTAACTCTATATCTATATCACAAATAAAACGAAACTATCATAGCTATCAAGTGTATATTCTATTATAAAATTATAATAATAATGCAGTCTCTATTTTGAAGTTGAAATAACTGTATTTGATATTTGTTAAGTTTAGTCTAGAATTTTAGCCATTAAATAGCATATTAGTTTAACATCCCGTACTGTTTGTTACTGTATTATTAACATCATTGTTTAAAGCATTTGTTTTAATTAATGACATAAATCTACACAAAAAATAAAATAGAATTACTATTTTGAGTCTATTTGTGATTATCATATAAATTACTAAATTATTATTTTATTTTTTAAAACAAATATGGAGTATAAATAATTAATATACTTATTAAATAAGCTCGCATTAACGCAAACAATATTTCAGACGCGTTCTTAAATCAGACTTATGTGTTATTTAACTTCTGTTGAATAATCTAAAAAATTGTTTTTTTTGTGCTTCAAATGTTTGTTTTTTATTCCGATTGTACTCAAAATAGTGGTTGTTAAGCATAAATTTAATTTAATGCTTAAAAATTCGCACGCTTTGAGTTTGTAGTTTCGTAATCTCTCTAGTTTTCAGCAGTGCTAGAAAACGATTAAACTTTTTCAATTACAGTTTCGTATAGTTCAGTAAATTTTAAGAGTGTGTACTTTAACAAAATTATTATTTTTTACTTAGAAATCATTATTTCATTAAATTGGGTTTTTATTTATAAACTGTTTAATTAAAAATTAATTCGGAATATTGCTCTTGTTTTTTATGCCAGCCTTTTTATACCTATTTCGATGGTAAATACAGTAATGTGGCATTTATTTTATTATGAACAGCTAAATATCTGAACAAAGCAACACAAAGTCAACAAAGCTGAACCAATAAGACACGAGAAAAATATAGACATATCTGCTAACTGGTGACCATTTAACTTCAATAGCCTTATTAGTTTTATTTGCCACTAAGCGTGCATCACAAACCCTATTTTCTCAATTTTATGTAATAATTTACGAAAAGAAAACTAGGTTTGTTATTTAGCTTTAGTATTCGATCTCTAACTCACTTATATCTTCGTATCTCCAATGTATAACAAAAAAGCAATTTACAAAAATTGTAGATAAAAAATTATTTAAATTTTAAATTCAATGTTTAGTAAATGAATGTAAATTTTATATTTAATATATGTAATGAAAAGACAAAAATAGTAACGAAAATTATTTAATTTACATTTTAAATGAAAATTTCAACACTTTAGTAATTTTAAATATTAATCTTTTCTATCTCGTAATTTTTATTATCTACATTTTAACAATCTAAACAAGATTATTTATTCTTTATCGTTCACATTGTATAAATATATTAGAATAATTTAAAATAATGATATTTCCGTCAGAATAATAAATAGAATTGTACTTTAGAATTAAAGTATTAATATTCATAAATTCATTTTCATAAAAATTTGATCCAAAAGTTTGTAAATATTTGTTTCATACTTTCGGATTTAATAATTTATAAATATTTATAGAGATGTTTACCGGTCTGGTAATCCATTTGTTCTATTCGGTATTTTATGTTTGATTTTTTAAAAGTTGGGTCGTTTGGGTTAAAACAGATTTAGTGTTAACACCCGAGATCCAATTTTTTGGTTTTGTATTAGATTGCAAGTTTTTTATTAGACTTGTAAATGGGTACCAGAAATGCCAGGTCACCCGCAGAGCCCCGACAAATTTTGTTTGCTGGGTTTTGTTCAGGCTAAAACAAGTTTTGTTAAGGTTTTGAAGAGCTAGGGTTGGATTTAATTGTATTTTGTATACCTTATTATGATGTCTAGTTTTAATTGGTTTGAGTCAGGTGTTTCATAATAATTCTTGGTTCGGTTCGGGTTTTAGAAATACATCAGCAGCTAACGTTAGAGAATATCTAATTATATATAAATTTCAAAAATTAAGCTAAATTACAATAGATATACATATGACTATTGATTTTTAAAAAAAAACATTTGAATGACAGAGCAACGTGTAAATGGCACGAGTTTAGGGCAGTAATAGGCAATAAACAATAGCAATAATGATGATGGCATTGATGCGCATCTCCTCAACTCCCGCCTCATTACCACCTCTTCATGCAACACAATTTTTTGATAAACGATCGCATCTTTTTTGCACAGTCTTAATGCTCAGATAATAAGAAAATATTCTTTCTCTCATAAAATGTGTGGTTTTGTGTGGCAGAGAATAAGTGAATGAGTGAACGAATGCACGAAAGTAGAAGATATAAAGAGGGAGTGAAACATACCCTATTCTGACACTTAGTAGTGAATCGAAAACTATCAGATTGTAATGGCATTCAACTCACTCCTCTCTCTCTCACACACACACACCAATTCTCATCTTTCTATTGCAATATCTCACGATCCTATTTGATCTCACTTTAACATCCATCGCATTCAATTGCAATCCATTGCCAATACTGTGAATGAAATTCTTCAGCACTTGAAAGGATTATTGAGACACGCCTTTATATAAATCTGTATATAAAAACTTACATCAAAATAAATGGTTTTTATGGAATATCACATCAAAGTATATCGGAACAGCACATGTCAGCTAAAAAATTTTTATAAATGCATTATTCGTTTAAATTATATTTCGCTGTTATGCTATCAATTTAAAGTTTGCTTTTATACTTGTAACTTTCAATGTTACGATAAAAGATATTCATAAACAAAAAGTGATAGCTATCGTCATTGATTTTTGTTGTATTGTATATTGAGACGAGATTTTATTTAAAACTAGATTTGCTATTCGCATACTGATAGACTAACTTTACAACATAACACCCATTTCCAGCACTTTTTAAAATATACGAGGAAAGTCTCAAAACGTTGAATTTAAAAAAGTAATATTTTTTACGTGTTTTGACAAAAAACCACGACTCACTCCCAAAACTCCTTGAAACTATGCCATCAAATAATATTTGAAGAGAGGTTCGTCTCCTAGTTATACCCTTTTATTCTATAAATGTAAATAACATAATATATTTACATAAAACAGCAGAATAATAATCATTATGGTTGCCAGCAAAAGAAATGTTAGCATTTGTATTTTTCGCAGACGAGATTAGTATTTTATACTCTCTCTCTCTCTCTCTCTCTCTCTCTCTCCACATAAACCCGTAACTGAATCTGCCATCGCTTCACATAGGATTGAAAGATATATTTTTTCGATATTCCGGATACTTTGATCTCAACTTAAGAGGTGATACTAATGTTGTGTTTAGATCTGATGTCGATTTCATCTCTTTTCCTATTTTTTCATCAGAACTTAAACAGCGATCGAATCTATGACATTAAAGCGTGAGTGCATTATAGCTCTTCTAAAGCTCTTAAATTTTTTACTCTCCTTAAGTTCCATTTCAATGCAGCGGTAAGCAAGAAATCAGATTCTTTTTCTTATCCTATTTTTTATTTCAACGGAAAAGTATAGTCAGCTCAAAAAACGTGATACGGATGTTGCGCTTGTCATTCGCTTTTAGCATTGCTGAAAGTTTTTGTCTTTTCACTTCTTTAGATCAAACCTTTTTTTATTACTTCACTGATAGTTATATTTTTTTAAAAAAAGTAAATCACTAAATTTGAATAAAATTTAAAACTTATATCTCAAATAAATATTATTATAAGTTTTATAGCGAAATAAAGTTTTAAAAAAGCAAAAAACTTCCTGATACTAGTTATAGATAATACCCATGTGTAACACAAATTTAAAAAGTAATTAACTTTCATTGAGTAAATTACTTTTTAAGTAAAATTTTCAGATAATCTTTTTTTTATTATAGTATGAAAGATATAAAAAGTATCATAAATTTTATTTTATTTATTTAAATAACTATAAAAAGATATTCAATACACGTTAAGAAGGTTTTATGATACATATTTTTAAATTTAAGTCAAACCGATTTGGCTTAATTAATTTATGGGCAACGCTACGAATATATAAATATATGACATTTATTTACTATCTACCCATACCAAGAATAATTGTCTTTTTTAAGCATATTATGTAATTTTTTCGCCTTATGTGATAAAATAAATCTATATTTAGTTCGCAGTAAAGTTAAAAAAGTTAAAGAATTTTTTTTAATTTTAACTTTATCAGGTTAAGAATAAGTTAACTGAGGTAACCTCATCTCAAAATGATAGTTAAACAAAGTGTTTTAAAATTTAATGGTTATATTAAATCCGAAAATTGAAATTAATACTTGTAATTGAATAATGGATTTAACTTTAAATTGTATTAAATTTTTAAATTATGCTTATCATAGTTAATCAAAAATGAATGTTTGAAAATTATTATAAAGTTACCAAAGATTAAATTTCTAAACAATATTTTTGGTTCGAGTTTGATACGAAAATTGGAGATAAATCATTAAATATGTGATTGTAGTAATTCTCAAAAGTAGGAGTACTTAAATCTAGATTACTTATTTATATTTTATATAATGGGAATTTTTTGGAATAATAGTGAAAAATTTGACTGAGAAATTTAACATAAAATTCTAAATTACATTCCATTTTGTAAATTGCTAAAACTGATATACAGTTTAATTATTGTATATCAACCAAACTGAGTTTTAGGGTAATTAAAAATTGAGATTAAAAAATGTTCAACAATTCTTTTAAATATAATTTGTTAGATCTCACCAACATTTTTGTTACCTATTTTAAATTTTTCTTTACTCTAGTGGTAATAATCCTTTTTGTTCAGTTATTTACTATAAAGCGTAAAGTGAATAAAATTGTAAGACTTTTCTAAGCATATTTTATGCTAAATTTAAAATAAATGATAGACTTAAATCAGCACTTTCTTAGAATTCTATAGTTGTATTTAGTATGTTATTGTGGATAATACATTGATGCAAAAACTTTCGAAATAATGTTAAATAAGGTAATATAAATGTTATACAATGATTTGGTGAGTAATGATTAAGAAATATAGGTATGCGAATGCTTTTAAAGATTAAAAAATTATTATTAATTAATGCTCAAAAATTTGGTTTTGCATAAATATAAGTTAATCAAATTCGATCTTCGTTTAATGGAATTGCCATTAAATTAAAAGCACATCATTAGGCATAGAAAATTGGGAATTTAAACTAATGGATTTGATTAAAGTAATAAATTTAATTATTCATTTTAATCATAACTTTGATTTTAGCCGAATACATAGTTAGTCAGTATTGGGTTTTCGAGTTGTGTGCATCAATATTTTTATTTTGTTCAACAATTTTTGATTCATTTCTAATTTATATGATCAGTAAGTGTTTTTACATGAAAACAATTCACGACACATTCATAGAGAGATCACTTCATAAGTATTGTTAGGATTATGTTAAAAGCGTTTTAATAATTGTTACTTTAGCGTATTGTTACTCATAGTA
>JAQIVF010002167.1:0-11677 GCA_034698365.1 Steganacarus magnus | reverse complement strand
TTTGTATTGTTTCCTTTTAACTTATTTTTCTAAACAATGTTTTTTCAACATTTTCAATCTATAGTCTTACAAAATTTACACTAATATCAGATATGTTTATCAAAGTGAGCCATTTTGAATGTTCGTTCTTGTTTTTCAATAAATTTCCTAAATTTTTTTTAAATATAGTGAATTATAAAAATACATAGTATAAGTGAAAATATTTATTTGAATATTAACCTAAAATTTGCATTTCTCTATTGTTTTAGCTTTAATTCGTTAGATATATTCATAATCGTTAGTTATATGCGAAATCGTTAAAATCGTTAGAATCGTTTGAAAAATTTAACTTAATTTTATGTTAGTTAACATAAATAATACTTTTCTTATAGTTCGAATAACAAAATTCTTAACTAAATTTAAATCGTTAGTTAACGATTTTCAAATCACTAGTAATAACTATTAGTAATTTAAGAAAGTGAATAAGTGACTGAGATGTCACATACACAACATTTCCTCAATAGTTTCAAGTTAATAGAATGCGTTAAATTATATTAAATAAATTATAACGTTTTGTTTTTTAATTAATTTTTATTCCGTGATAATTAAAATCTTTAAACCGAACATAAACCAATAAAACTCCTTTTGACAATTCTGCCCCATTATTCTATTGTACTTTGATTACAGCCAATATCCACGTCTCATTAGACGCTCGTTCTTCAGTATTAGGGACAGGTGTGTATTCTCTTTTAATATGTGGTGCCAGTTTTCCAAAGCAAAATTTATAACAGTAACGAATACATGCGCACACACTGATCAATAACATCACAAATATCACTAACATCACCACAAAACCAATAGAACCATATATATAACCGTTAGCACCAGAACGACTCGGCATTCCAGTTGTTTGAATTGCACTCACAGCCGCCATTATAGCAGTGATAAAGCGTTGAATCGCAATCGGAATCAAGTGCGCACTTATCGACACACGTTATACTACCGCATATTTGGTCAGAAAGACATGGCTGATTGGAGCACCCAATTAGTTGACTTTGATTTGAGTTTGAATCAGTTTCGACACAGTTTACTGACTTAAATAATAAAATATTAATTGAAATAAAACTATAAATTATTAAGCTATTAAATCATTATTAATTCTTTTCAAATAAGATTTTTCTGTTATTTGTAAGAGAGTTTATAAGTGTTTTATTTTTGGCAGATAAACACTTAATGATTAATACAAGGTATTTAATTCCATTTATGGTAACAGCAAAAATGATAAAATATTGATTGATAAAAACAATTTAATAACCTAATAGGAACGATACACAGTAGAAAAATTTTTTTTTCCGAATGAATATGATTTATTATACATAGACATTATAAATACATTATACATAGACATTTGGTCTTCTCGTATACTATATTTATTAATACAACTTCAATGTTACAAATTTGAATTTTATTACTAATAAATAAATGCTATTTTTTTAAAAAAAATCACCCATGCCTTAAACATTAAAAATAAAAACTACAAATAAATAAAAATAGAGTGCACTTATTTTTATATATTTAATTTTAATTAAAATTTTTTATTATAAAATATATTTCTTATTATTACTCTTATTATTGGCGATATAAGTTTTTGTGAAAAGTATTTTTAATTCAAATTTTGCCATAAGAGAAAAAAAATGTTAAATTTAAAATTAAATACTGTTTAAGAAAATTTAAATAACGACAACAATAATAAAATAAAGTTCATTCATTTTTGTTAAAAACTCCAGAAGAGTTAAAAATTTTTTTTATTTATTTAATAATTTAAACAAAAGCTAGATTTTAGTTTCTCATCAAACAATGATTTGATTTTATTTTATATATAGTATTCTCACTCTAATTGTTCAAAGTTAAAAAAAAATGGTTATAACTATTAACAAAAAAATGAGAATTATTGCAAAAGACTAACAACAAAATGATGAACCAATAAAATAATGTAAATATTAAAAGGAGAGAGGGATAGGGAGAGACATGTTTAACTAACCAAAAGAAATCATCGCCATTAACTCATTCGTTTCGAGTGTGTCTCCAGATAAATGAACGTTAAACTGTTTATCACTCAAAACACACACTTAGAAACCGCACGAGTAAAAACTAGTTGAAACTTGTTATATGATAATTTTTATCAAACTTGAAGTAAAAACTCAGATCGGTTATGGTATAGTGGTTCTCACTACCGATTATAATTCTAAATTAATAATTATAAGAAAAAGGCAACAGTAAAATTAAAATGCAGCAAATTTATTCAGATTTAATTAAGCAATACATAACTTTTATAAAAAAATTTCAAAAATATTATAAATATATATCTAAAATTATGAAAAATTAAAACATCAAAGCAATATTTAACTTAATATTATATTTTAGTAAAAATACACATAACTTTTTAAAAATATTTTTAAAGAGTTTATAAAATATAGAAATTTTAAAATATGAAAAATAAAAAAAACAGAACAATATTTAAGCTAATTTTATATTTTACTTCAAGTTTTTGCTAACAATAATATTTTAATTGGGAACGACAGTAATACAGGTTAAATGATCTTTACTTAACACGTGCGAGTAAAGATAAACACTATATCTCCGGCATAAAACCATGTCAGCTACCATTGTCCTGTCATATAGTGTGCTGAAAGGGAATATCTGTCACCAACTAATACCACAAACTTGTTTGCTGATGTGAACTCTTTAAATTTGTCACCGATATATACCGATAGCAAAGAATAGCATTCGCTCTCATAATTGCCACCAATCAGAGCTTGCGGGTCACAGTTAAGCGGTAAATTCAAAGCATCGTGTATTATATTTTCAATTTGAAGCATTAAATCATCACGAAATGTAGGAAATTTAGCAAACGAGTTATTGGAAATTTACGCGCATTTTCTACTATTTCGGTCACGTTTCTATACTGAAATAAAAAATTATCGAAAAAGAAGTAAAAACAAATTTTTAGTATTAATTAAAAAATTATATTTTACATTATAGGTGTTGATCGGCTGCGAAATGTGAAACAATAGAAAATGGTTGTCTCGGACGGAAATCCGAAACAAATAGTCGGCTTCGATGTCTAAGTTGACGCTCGAAAATGTCTCGTTTGTGGTTGCAGTCAAAGAATACCATGTTTTACCAAATTTATGGTTTAATTCACTCGAAAGGTTCTTTGCAATGCTGCTTATGTCCGCTTGATTTGCTAATGCAGTGAATACGCAACCGAGTATATAGTCATCGACATGAAGCGGCACATGATTTTGGTAAATCTTTATTTCATCGTTACTGTAGACTGAACTCAATTGAAGAATTAATGTCAAAATTAGCATTACTAGACTCTTCATACTTATTTAGTCATTTATTCTATAATTTTCAAATGTAGAATACTTTTCTCAATAATATTAATTATTGGTCTATGCATGAAATTTATCGGATTTATTGTATTTATACTATTGGTTTTCTATTGCCTTAACATTAATAACTTATCGCTTTCTTAAAAAAGTGTGATTAAAAACGAATAGCAGTGTGTGTTATATGATCAATGAATCACCGATTAGTAAGTGTCTTATTTTAAGAATTGAATCATCTTTTATCATCTCGAATGTAATCTATTAATTGCAAACTGATTTCTAAATAGTATTAGAGTTGTGATTACAGGTGAAATTTAAAATAACTTTTATCGGACAGATTTAGGGAAAATAGATTTTGTTAACATTTCTGGACAAAGTTTTAATTTTTAAAATACTATATTTATTTATATTAAAATAATTTAATAGTTTGTTTATAAATATCTAATTAATTGGATAGCATTGGATAATATGCTAATTATTTTGTACATTTTATCATGAATTTCTGCATAAGGATTTTTGAGAATTTATGTTCAAATTTTAGATGTTTAAACCTTTGTTAACTCAAATTTTTGGTAACTATTCATTTTTAAAGATCACCCTAAAAAAATTTGTTAATTTTCAGACAAATTGGACTTAAGAGGAATGCGGACATTTAGACAGCCAGACGTACGGACATTGTCAAATACATAAGCTCGCCTTCATCTATATATAAAGTGCGCTAAAAAACATTATTTAGATATTTCCTGTAAAATTTTTAAATTATAATTACCACTTGAATATTTTCTTGCAAACGTTATGTATGTGTGCATTACTAGTTTTGTAATGTTATTTGAATGGTGAAAAATAGTGTTGACTCACATGAGACTACTCGACAACACTAAATTTTATCCAAAAATTCTGAAATTTTGATAAGTTGTAGAACGCATTTTAGTAAACTAAAACTCTTCTTTTCCTCGGTTTTTAGTGAAAAATTTCAGTTTTTGGGACACTTGGAAAAATTTCAAGTTTTAGGGACAATTTATTTGATTAATTTAATTTAAAATTCATTTATAATAATTAAATTTTCAGTTACATTTCAGTTTAAATTAGATTATTGAGACATTACCTTAATTCCTAACTCTATTATTTAGTGATTTCCGAAGCGAGAGTAATAGATAAACACTATTAGAGCTATAAAAATAACATCGAGTATTAGATTGACCGGTAATATGTAATCATTTTGCAAAAATTGAATTGCAGCAAATTTATTCCATTTAACACATACATAATTCTTTTAAAAAGGAATTTAAAATAATTTCAATTTAAATATAGAATTTAGTATTGTTAGATATGAAAATTTAAAAAACAGAACAATATGTTTAAGTTAAATTAAAATTTTAGTTCATAATCGAATTTTTTCTAAACATTAATATTGTAATTGGCATAATAACACGGCTTTTAAATCATCAATTAGCACACTTGTGGGTAAAGAAAATATATATACTAGACTCCCATACGGGCCCCCGACAAAATTTGTCGGTCTCGGGCCTGAAATTAAAAAAGTCGGGACGGTTCGGGCTTTCAGAATATTTAAGAAAGCCCGACTTCAATATTTTTGATACAATTTTAGGTGTTATTGATTTTTATATCATGCTTGTTTATTTTAAAGACACAATATTGCTCTTCTTTTGTGTTTAAAACAAGTTAATTACTAAATTACAGTAAATTATATTAAATTATAACTATATAAAGAAATATAGTTTATTTAAATATTTTCCTATTTAATGGTATACGGCCGGGTCGGGTCGGGCTTTTGAATTTTCAAAAAAATCGGGCTCGGGCCGGGTCTCAACCTGTCGGGCCTATGTCGGGCTTGGGCCTGAAAATATTAACAATTTGGGAGTCTAGTATATATATTTAGTGAATCGGTTAAAGTACATCCATAAAGTAATAAATATTATTGAGTAAAATATTTGACATTTGAAAAAATATAATAAATCTCTAAAAAAGAATGAAAGGTCTATTGCTTATTCTGAAGTTTGATTAATTGTTTTATTTTAGTACATAAAATAAACAATAATATATCCTACGACTGCATAGACATATATCAGCATAAAATAAATATTTATAATCAATTCATTAACTTCATGTTCCGTCATATGAGTCTATAGTGATTCTAATTTATTTAGTTTGCATAATTTAGGCTCGAATAAGCAAACCATTTAACATAACATTAAACAAATCATGTTTAATCTAAATCGTAGATTTATCACTGATTTTTATTGTCAGTAGAGATTAATTATAATTTTTTATATTTTCGGCACTGAACAAGAGATGCATTATAATTTAAGAAAGTGAGTTTTATCCCAAGCGGTAAAAGACGAATGCCATCATATCAGAGTCGAAACATTGTTCGCCATACTATAATCAAATTGGGGTCTATTATAGTGTTGTAATAATTTTGATAATACGAGTGGTGATCATATAAGGGTAATTAATACAATGATTATATCAACCTAACATTAGAACACTTACATTCTGAACACAATATTTGAAAAATTAATTTAGTTTCCATTAGATTTCAAAACTGGCATCAACTATGAAGCGAACCGCAAAATATTTAGCGTTGGCAAGAAAATATTCAACTGGTAATTATAATTTAAAATATTACAGGAAATATTTAAATAATGTTTTATAGCGCACTTCATATAGATTTGACAATGTCTTTCTGTCTATCTGAATGTTCGCAGTCCTCTTAAGTCCAATTTGTCTGCCACTTACAAGCTATAACTTAATACTTTGTAACGTATATGTGACAACTTAATAGTCTGATTATTTACCACATTATAAAATTACTATGAGTAACAATGCGCTAAAGTAACAATTATTAAAATACTTTTAATATAATTCTAACAATACTTATGAAAGTCAGCTCTCTATGATTGTGTCGTGAATTGTTTTGGTAATAAATTAGTTTAAAATTTTCTCTCAAAATATGTTAATTTATAAATCTTCAGTAATGCCACATCAGCTACAAAGTGTGTCTTTAAGTTTGATTCGTAATTGACGACAATATTTTTGCCGTCGAATGTATAAAAACCAAACCATCTTTTTTTTCTCGGAGTTTCAAACACTACACACATTAAGTAAATATACTTTTTTAAATTAATTTTTTTTAAATTTTATAATATTATGTAGAGATACCGTTAGACAGAGTATATGAACACCGAGAAACAAAACACAAACTGATAATCACTAATGACTATTCGGTGGCCAGAAATGGTATCACAAATCGAAACGAGTTCGTCATCTATTATCCGGAAAAATTCAAAATTACTTTACACCCGTTGTACGAACAAATGAAATCAAGTGGTGCCGAATACTTAACCAAATTCAATATCGCCAAACCGGGAACCAAACAGTTTCGCGATTTACTTGATATCCGATGCGACGTCGCATCTGCGCTCTCTTTCATTAGCGATACACACACAACCGTTAGCGTAGACTACGCGCGCGCATATCACGATTATTTGATATTTCTCTACATTCACGACGATTTCTTCGAGAAACTTCTACCGAAAAACTTATTGGGATTTCAAGAACAGTTTACGTGCAAACTTAAAACTGTGAATCGATTGATCGAACCGGAATTGTTTGATAAAACAGATTCTCGATTGTCTTCTGAGGTGTGTTTGAATATATCATTAAATATTTAAATTAACAAAAAATATATATTGATTTTCTCTCCATAAAAGGAAAAATGCTTAGCAATCGAAGCAAACAATATAATACTGGCGTTGTATGACTTAAGCGCCAGAATTTGCGCGAATTGCGGTCCGAATATGATTGATCATCACTTAGAATGTATGGACATTTATTTAGACAATTCGATGACCGAAAACAATTATAAGCGACATAACAAACCGCTGTCTTGGAAACAATTTATTAGTATCGGCGCACACCAAACAGGATTTCAGAACACCATTGCGTTTGTCGATCACTGCGAGCCTATAATACCACACACCGATCCGTGGAAAGTTCTCGCAGCGATTGCTGGCCGAATGTTTAATGACGTGCTGTCGCACCATAAAGAGCTAAACTCAACCGATTACGCGTACGCTAATTCTGTTGAAGTATTAATGGCGGAACGCGGTATGAGTAGAGAGGAAGCGATGGCCGAAGTGATGCGAACAACGAATAAAATTTATGAGGACGTGTCACAGCACATGGAATACTTGCGAGACGAACAAAAGTCGCGATACATCCGTTACTTTACGCATATGATTGGCTTTACTGAAGCGCAGTTGGTTTCGAAAAGATTTGGTTGGAGTCGAGTGTTTGGCAGCGCACCAATATATGAGACTTTTGATTATAATGATATTGTGTTTGGTGGTAATGGTGTGTAGACACCCAAACGAGGAGTCGGATAAAAATTTGTCGGACTTTGTAGGGCTCAGGCCTAAAATAAATTATCGGGGCCTTGCTTTTTATATAACTTTTTTATGGTATTCATGATTTTTAAATTAATAGAACTATAAATGAATGAGTTGATAAATTATAGTAAATTAGAATAAATTAGATTAAAATTAAATAAAGTTTGTTATAATTTTCTACAATTTGTTATTCATTTTTTTATCAAAATTTAATAATAAATTTTTCTAGAGCGCCCCCTACACTACCTAGATTCTCCAAGCAAAAACCTACTTAACTAATTAATATATCAGCAATATTTTACCCAAGTAAAACATTTTCGGCCGGCACCTCCTTCATGGTGTAACAGAGATATAAATTTACTAATACAAATTATGCAGCACCGCCTTATAACAAATAGTCGTATTAACCTTTTTCCCGGTAATATATATTCATAAGAAATATAATAAAAAAATTATCATAATCAACCATTACTATTGTTGCGAAATTGTTAGAAAAATCGTCACAACTCTCAATCTGTGTCTATCGAGTGTATCTGCAGATAACACAACTTTAAAAGTCTATGACTCAAAAATACACACTTGGTTACTCATGCGCAACACAATAGTATATTTTATTTATTAAAAATAAATAGTCCAAAACACCATTGAAGGTAATTGTTTATAATATTGTCTATATAAAAAACTAGTTGAAACTTGTGGTACGCATGATAATTATTATCAAACTTAAAGTCTCAGACTCATATCGCTTCTGCACTAGTGGTTCACTCTAACGATTATAAAAAAAATTAAAATTTGTTGGAAATTTTATTCACATTTTAGTTTGTTTAAGACTTTTATGCTAAAACTATATGTAGTGTATTTGAACTCTCAGTCACATCACTATTAGTATGCGTTTTTTCCTACTCATGCTATGACTTACTTATTAGTCATTTATGCTCTCACAGCTTTGCCTATTTGTCTATAAAAGCATTCACATTGTTATATACATTAACCAGTATTATAATAGCATTCGTTATGTAGCGTTTAGTAGTATAATATTTGTATTCATTAAAGTTTTCACTTTCATATAATATATTGATTGTTGTGTCGCATTGCTTTACTTTCATTGCTGGTTCGCTAACGTGCTTCTTGTGGTGAAGACCACTAGCGGTCAGTGCTCTCTCAGTGGAGAGCACGCGTTAACGCGTTATTTCTACTACGCGTCTACTACTTGTCGGCCGCACATACACAACACTATCTGATAAATTTCAAAGAAAAATTGCAATTCAAGATCAACAGCAAAATTAAATTGCAGCAATTTTATTCCATTTAACACATACATAATTCTTTTAAAATAATTTCAAATAAAATATAGAATTTAGTATTGTTAGATATTAAAATTTAAAAAACAGACAAATATGTTTAGGTTAAATTAAAATTTTAGTTCATAATCGAATTTTTTTCTAAAACTTTAATATTGTAATTGGCATAATAACGGCTTTTAAATCATCAATTAGCACACGTGTGGGTAAAGACAATATATATATATACAATTGGTATTCTATCAATCTTTAACATTTACTAATTTAAACAGGAATTAATTTGGATTGATTATCGTATGGTTCGACTCTGTATGATGGCATTCGTCTTTTACCTGTTGTGTGGTAAAACTCACTTTCTTAAATTATAATGCATCACTTGTTCAATGCAGAAAATATAAACTAATAAATAATTCATTCTCTCAGTATTTTTCTCCTCTTCCGCTCCCCTTCTATCTTGAATAGTTCTCGGTTCTTTCTCATTTCTTCTAAATTCTTGATTTTCTCGTTTCTTACGTTTATTCTCTGCTTTCCGATTTCTTGTTCTCTCTTTTGAGTTCATTTTCAGAAAATAAAGTTTGATAAAAATTATAATAAAAATTGTAAGTGAGCTTAAATAAAAGTGATGTTTACTCTATGAAGTATAAAAAGCGAATACGAGGTCTTAACGTTAAATAATTTCTGAGGTACAATTAAAACAATAGACATGAGTCCGATATTTATTTTAAAACGATTTATAAGTATTCTAAACATTGTTTAATTACAATTATAAAATAATTTTAAATTATATATGTATAAACATCAGATTTACAAAATGTCACCTATTTATATTGTTTAACAAAAAATTTTGTGAGTGGCCCTGCCAATAACAAAAACTTATAAAGTGGCACTACCACTAACAAAAAATTATGAAGTGGCACTACCACTAACAAAAAATTATAAAGTGGCACTACCACTAACAAAAATTTATGAAGTGGCACTACCACTAACAAAAAATTATACAGTGGCCCTGCCACTAACAAAAAAATTATTTAATAAATTTTAACATATAATAATATAATTCAATTAAAAATTTTTAGCTCACTTTCTTAAACAAGGAGAGCTTATGGACTTGACACTGTCCTTTCGTCCGTCTGTCCGTCTGTCCTTCTGTCCATCTGTGTGTCCGCAGCAATCTTAAGTCTAAGAAGTGTGCACTTACAAGCTATATCTAAATACTTGGAACATATACTAAACAACTTTATAGTCTGATTAATTATTACATTATAAAATTACTATGAGCAACAATGCGCTAAAGTAACAATTATTAAAATTTTTTTAACATTATCCTAAATATATTTATGAAAGTGAGCTCTATATGAATGTGTCGTTCTTGTTTTTATTTAAAATTATTCTTATTTAAAATTTCAAACTGTTTTCGGAAAGATAATGTCAATTGTTGCATTAAAAGACACTTATCAATTATTATAAAATATCTCATTTAAACGTTCTTTTTCTCATTTTTGCGCAAAATTGCCTCTTATAATGAAATTTCATTAATAAATTTTTCGAAAAAATGAAGCACCGATAGAAAACCCAAATCCATTAGCTCATTGAAATAAAATCTTAGTGATTTATAAAGAACGACACATTTGTGGAGAGCTCAAATTCTTTGTATTGTCATGATTATGTAAAAATATCACTGACATCACAACAAAACCAATAGCAGCATATATAAAACCGTTAGCACCTTCACAAAGCAGCGACTCGGCAATCCAGTTGCTCGACTTGCACTCACAGCCGCCATTATAGCAGCTATAAAAGCGTTGAATTGCAATCGGAAACAAGTGCGCACTTATAGACACAGACACTTGTTATGCTACCGCATTTTTGTTCATAAAGACATTGCTGATTATTGCACCACCAAATTTGTTGATTATACGTTGGTTTTGAATCAGTTTCGCCACAATTTACTTATTTGAATAATAAAATATTAATTTAAATAAAACTAAAAATTTTTAAGCTATTCATTATTAACTCTTTAATAATAAGATTTTTCTCCTATATGTAAGAGCTTTTAAGTGTTTTATTTTATTGATTAATACAACGTATATAATTCCATTTAAGGTAACAGCAAAAATGATAAAATATTGATTGATAAAAATAATTTATTAACTTAATTGGAACATTACAGTAACATTTTTTGAATGAATATAATTTAATATACATTTCATAGACATTTGGTCTCATATACTAAATTTATTCACTAATTCTAAGTTCCCAATTATCTACCGATTATAATTCTAAATTATTAATTAAAAGAAAAAGGCAACAGTAAAATTAAAATGCAGCAAATTTATTCAGATTTAATTAAGCAATACATAACTTTTATAAAAAAATTTCAAAAATATTATAAATATATATCTAAAATTATGAAAATTAAAACATCAAAGCAATATTTAACTTAATATTATATTTTAGAAAAGACATACATAACTTTTTAAAATTATTTTTAAAGAGTTTATAAAATATTGAAATTTTAAAATATGAAAATTAAAAAACAGAACAATACAGGTATTTAAGCTAATTTTATATTTTAGTTCAGGTTTTTTCT
>JAQIVF010002166.1:0-11680 GCA_034698365.1 Steganacarus magnus | reverse complement strand
CGCATCACTCAATCATCACTCTTCATCATCCAATTCCAAGCAAATGGTAACACAACCGTACAACACATACAAATATAGATAACACTTTAATGATTTGTTTGATTGTTAGGGCGAAATGTCTGAAAATGGTTCGACTGGCAATAATAACAACAGTGCCGGCAATAATGATATCGACGAATCGCTTTACTCGCGTCAACTGTATGTGTTGGGACACGAAGCGATGCGACGAATGGCCAGCTCTGACGTTCTCATCTCCGGTATGGCGGGTTTGGGCGTAGAAATCGCGAAAAATGTGATTCTCGGTGGCGTCAAGTCTGTCACTGTTCATGACGAGCAAAATTGTGTTATCAGTGATCTCTCGTCTCAGGTTTGAATTTTTTATAGTGATCTTCGAATATCTTGAATAAAATTAATGCCAAAAATGTTTTGTGTTTACAGTTCTTCTTGACTGAGAGTGACATCGGGCACAACCGCGCGGAGGCGTCGGTGAACCGGCTGTCGGAATTGAATCCGTATGTGTCAGTGAAGTGTTATACCGGTAAACTGACGGACGACTTCATCGCTCAATTTCGTGTGGTTGTGCTCACACAGTCCTCGACTGACGAACAGTTAGCTATTTCTGATTACACTCACGCCAATGGCATCGCATTAATCATTGCCTCAACTCGTGGTTTATTTGGGTTTGTTTTCCACTTTATATATTTACTTAAATCAGATCTTATTTAATTAATCTGTAAGTGTGTTGTGTGTTGAATGGGTTGCGATCACACGATATTTCTTTAATTTGCCGGCAGTGATCAGATTTCGCCAGTTGTTTACATTTAAGCTGCTCTATTAAAAACGGATTTTATTTTTCCATTTATTATTGATTGTTATTGATTTTGTCTCCAGTCTTTTATTTTGTTCAATGCTTCTTTAACTTACGAATGCCATCATAAATCTATATGATGGTATAATACGCTGTAAAAACATAAATTGTCAAAAATAGATGAAATGGGATTTAATATTAAATATACTCGAAGCAAACGTTTCCTAAAGTTTTTTAGTATTTACAGTTATACATGTATATCGTGTATTCACCGGTTAAGACGTAACGTTATATATTGTTTATAATTTAGAATCAATATGTTATAGAAAACAGTTTTTGAGAATCCATGGAGTGTTCAGTAGAGTACAGATGTAGAGCTATAATGCCGTAAAATCATTTCACGCAATGTTGACTGAATAATTAGAATTATTTAAAGAGAAATCGTTGATATCATTGCGTACGTCTGAGTTATAAAATCATTAATATATAGTTTTTACTTTAATAATGATAGTCTTGTATTGCCTTGACTCGAAAAGCTTAAATTAATCTTATGATTCAGCCATAAAAAAATATTTGATAAAATATTTCAAATTCATTTTTCTTTATTTCTTCATAATTATTACTAAAGTAAAGTGTCATTCATTGATGATGTACTGTTGAAGTAAAGCACAAAAGCCTTCCTAAAAATAAAATTGACTCGTTGTTAAAGCAATACGATTTCATTCATTTCATTTTATGGTTATAAGTTATTATTCTCTTATAAATCTAAACATATTTAGATTAAATACCCATAAATATCATGAATCCAAGTAAAATCATGCACATTAGTTGCTTCTAAAAGATAATTCGAAGCATACGTGTAAGATTAATATCAATAATAATAGTTTTTAGATTAATATTTACTAACATATTGTAAATAAATTTTAAGCCGCATTAAGTATTTCCTCCCACTTTAGCTTAACATTTGTTTTTTTTAATTAAAATATTTTGTGGTTATAAACATATTACACAATATTTGAAAGATTCTAAAGATAGTTTTTTTAAAATTTTCATCACAAACGAAATTAATAGGATTTTGATATAAACATGTTTTTATCCGCATTATGCCTAAAATTAATAGACTTTCAACTTTCAAAATCGTTGCTTTTAAAAAATTTCTCTTGTAATAATTTGCTAAAATGCTTTAAAAATGCCATTTTATGATTAATTATTAATATCTCATAATTTTCTTTCCGTATTCATCACTGAAAGATACCGACTTAACGTATTTTGTCATTAATATGTAACAATTATTGAAGTTATTAATAGAAAAATGTTTGTAAGCTTACGACCAATTCTTTTTCTTTAATTATAACAAACTTAACTTACGCTGCGTTAGTTTTATATATATCCTACTTTTAATTAAATACTACATATATATAAGTATTATTTAGCTCACGTTAAACATACTGAAGCTTTTATGTTTCAAATGTATGTGTGTTTTGCATGTGTGACCACTTTTTATGAAAATAGATGAGATTTAATTAAGCGACCGACTAAACAGTAGATATATTACAATATGAGCTAATTATAATTTTTCGTCATGGTTTGTTTAACTTTCTAAAACAAAATGTATCACATACTGTAAACCGGAATAAATTAGCTTATTATTTATTTAGTGGAATTAATATAAGTTCAGATTTTAGAAATAAAAAATAATTGCTAAGTTAGATAAAAGAAATAATTGAAGTTTAAATTCTTATTTTTGTTTTCAGGCAAATATTTTGTGATTTTGGTGATAATTTTCAAGTGTTAGACCCATCCGGTGAACAGCCAGTGTCGGTAATGATTGCGGGCATTACCAAAGAAGCGGAGGGTGTGGTCACGTGTCTCGACGAATCTCGTCACGGCTTCGAGAGTGGAGATTATGTCACTTTTAGCGAAGTGCAGGGAATGGTTGAACTAAACAATTGTGAGCCGCGAAAGATCACTGTTTTGGGTCCGTACACGTTCTCAATTGGGGACACCACTAATTTAAGAGATTATATTAGAGGTGGTGTCGCCACTCAAGTCAAAATGCCTATTACTCTTCATTTCGTGAGTCAACTATTTTTAATTGAATATTTATAATAATTAGAGCTGAGTTTCTTGCGATTTTCTCAAATTTCACCATAACCACTAAAATTAAGCAAAATTTCTTATAACCACCAAATTTTTAAACAATAAATCATAAATATTGAATATCATTTTTAATCGATTTTTTGGTTCCCAAATAATAACCAAATTTTGTGACATTTTATTCCCAAATATCCGATTTCTGAAAATAATATGGGATTCGTCACATTATAATAAAAGGACTTTATTTAATGAAGGATTATTGAAATTTTCGGTCTTATTGATGCACAAAAATATTTTTTATAAAAACTAAAAATCCATAAAAGCAACAGATATTTAATTTTTATTTTTATTTTATCCAAAAATCAAACTCAGTTCATTATAAATGCTATAAATGATTTCATATTCATATTTTAGTTTAATAAAAATTTCATTTTATTATCTACAGAAAAGTTTACGCGATTCTCTAGTAAAACCGGATTTCATAACATCAGACTTCGCCAAATTAGAGCGACCACAACAACTGCATTTGGCGTTCGAAGCGCTGCATCGATTCGTCGAACGCAACGCTCGTTATCCACTTTCGTGGAATAAGGACGACGCGAAACTGTTCAGAGAGATATTCGACGAAATCGTTAGCGAACGCAATATTGAGCTCGAAATAGACGGCAATTTAATCAATTTATTTTCGTATTTATCGCGCGGCGATGTGTCACCGCTTAACGCAGTTATTGGTGGATGCGCTGCGCAAGAGTTGATGAAAGCGTGTTCAGGAAAGTTTACACCCATTTATCAATGGTTTTATTTCGATGCGCTCGAGTGTTTGCCGCTCGATCCAAATAACTACCCAACGGAGAAGTCAACACAACCGCAAAATTCTCGATATGACGCTCAAATTGCAATTTTCGGCGACGCTTTTCAGCAAAAGTTAGCGAACCTAAAGTATTTTCTTGTGAGTATATTTTGCTTTGCTTTCAATCTTTTGTCGTAAATTTGATGTTTAATTTATAAGTTACTTATGACACCATTGGTTAGTTTTTGGGTAAAATTTTAATGCTTAAAACATGATTCATAAAAGTTTAAGTTTTAAATGTTAAGTTTTGCATTCACAACGTATACGATACACGTAGCTTTGCCTCTTATGTAATAGCATTATACATATTTATTGATATTCAAAAATTAATTTAATGTTTGAGTTTATGAATTATCTTTAAATTAGTCGTTAATTACTGCAATAAAATGGTAAATTATACGTGAAAAATGCCATATCTTCAATAATTACCAATACAGTATAGCATTGATTTCTAACCGATAGAGAGTACATCAGCTTGAAATCAAGAGCTTTAGTTGAGCTGAGATTATCTCTGCTGAGCAAAGCTTTTGGGATGCGATGACAAAATACAAAATTTCATTTTTTTTATTCAGACTGAAACATAATAGTTGGCGACAGTTATAGAGAGTTTGTTTTATGCGCACTACATATTGATACAGCAATTAATGACTCATAAAACACTATATAAAGTAAGAAAAAAATGGTCATTAATTACTGTATCAATATGTAGTGCGCATAAAACAATCTCTCTATAACTGTCGCCAATTATTATGTCTCAGTCTGAATAAAAAAAATGAAATTTTGTATTTTGTCATCGCATCCTAAAAGCTTTGCTGCTGAGTTAAGTCTAAAAGAAAGCACCAAAATTTCATTGAAAAAAATTTTAAATTCTTATTCTTTATTTTTGAAGTGTTTTGAAATTTATATAAAATGTTTTTGATTAAAAAATAATTGAATTAATATGCGACTTTGTTGGGACAATAGGTCGGAGCGGGTGCTATAGGTTGTGAGTTATTAAAAAATGTTGCAATGATGGGAGTGGCGACGGGTCAAAATGGTGCAATTTGGGTCACCGATATGGACATAATTGAAAGATCTAATCTTAATCGTCAATTTCTGTTTCGTTCTGGCGATGTCGGCAAAGCCAAATCAGACACAGCGGCGGCGGCCGCGAAGAAAATGAATCCCGCCATCAATATTATTGCGCACCAAAATCGTGTTGGACCAGACGCTGAGCAGGTGTATGACGACGTATTCTTCGAGAGGTTGGACGGTGTGGCCAATGCTCTCGACAATGTGGACGCTCGTACTTATATGGATAGACGTTGCGTTTATTACAGATTACCGTTACTAGAATCGGGAACATTAGGTGTGTATTAATGATTTAAAAAATTAATGACATTTAATTAATTAATAAATAAATGATTGTGTGCGTGTTCAGGTACCAAAGGCAATGTTCAGGTAATTATGCCACACGCCACTGAGTCATACTCATCATCTCAAGATCCGCCAGAGAAATCCATTCCTATTTGTACCCTAAAAAATTTTCCGAATGCTATCGAACACACACTTCAGTGGGCGAGAGACGAGTTTGAAGGTTTATACAAACAGAACGCTGATAACGCATATCAATATCTCACGTAAGTTTGTCTTAACATTAGCAAAAATAGGATATTATTGTGACTAATTTTTTAATTAATTCTAAAATAGCGATTCAAAGTTCATGGAGAGGGCACTGAAGCAAACCGGTAATCAACCGCTCGAAACGCTGGAATCAGTTAAAAAAGTGTTGGTTGACGAGCGGCCAAAAAGTTTTGAGGATTGTATTAAATGGGCGCGATTTTACTTCGAAGAGCAATACAATAACCAAATCCAACAGTTACTATACAACTTTCCTCCCGACCAATTGACTTCATCGGGCGCTCCATTCTGGTCAGGACCCAAACGATGTCCGCATCCCTTAATATTTAATATTGACAATGAATTGCACGTCGATTATGTTATGTCAGCCGCTAATTTAAGGGCATATATGTATAATATATCGGAATGTCGTGATCGCAGTGCTATTATAACTTATTTGTCGACAATTTCTGTACCAAAATTTATTCCTAGATCAGGTAATTACGAGTGAAATAATAATATTTGTTAAGTTTCATTTTCAATGCTAAATTTTGATTATGTTTGAATAGGTGTTCGAATAGCAGTAAATGATACCGAACTAAACAATGATTCTGGTGGTCTCGCGGATGTCGATCGAGTAAATCAGTTACAAAATGAAATTCCCAAAACTGATCAATTAAAAGATTTAGTGATCAAACCGATAGAGTTCGAGAAAGACGATGAAGCCAACTATCACATGGATTTTATAGTGGCTGCGTCTAACTTGCGAGCGGAAAACTACGACATACCGCCCGCTGATCGACACAAAAGTAAATTAATTGCTGGAAAAATAATTCCCGCGATCGCTACCACCACTTCATTGATTACTGGATTGGTTTGTCTTGAATTATATAAGGTTTCATTCTTTTTACATTCAATTCTAATTATATGATTTGTTTATTTTTGCTTAATATTATAATTTCGTTTAAATAATAAACAGTTAGTTCAAGGACACGATAAATTGGAGCCAATGAAGAATGGTTTTGTTAATCTCGCGCTACCATTCTTCGGTTTCTCTGAACCAATGCCTGCGCCAAAACTAAAGTATTACGACATTGAGTTTACTTTGTGGGATCGATTTGAAATTCAAGGAGAGCTCACTCTAAAACAGTTTCTCGAATATTTTAAAGTAAAAACAGCAAATTTATAATATTGTTTATCTCGATATAAAAATTAATTTTTTTCCTTTAAACTAGAATAATCACCGCTTGGATATAACAATGTTATCTCAAGGTGTCAGTATGTTGTATTCATTTTTCATGGGAAAAGACAAGCGTGAAGAGCGCCTTAATCTTAAGTATGCTTTTAAAAACCGGATTTGTTTTCAGTCATTTTAATTTCAATGAATTTTTCTAATTTGTTTTAGATTATCGGAAGTTGTGAAACGCGTATCAAAGAGAAAAATCGATCCGTGGGTTCGGTCTCTAGTGTTCGAGTTGTGCTGCAATGACGACACCGGCGAAGACGTTGAGGTCCCTTATGTTAAATACACTCTTCCCGAAGTGAAGTGAAATATATATTGATTATTAATCGCTTAATTTTTCTTAAATTTGATGCAATTTTTCTTTGATTTTTAAAATATATAAGTTATTTGCTACAAAACTAATATTTTAAATATTGATAAAATAATAATAATTATAATTATTTAAATAATTTTTTGCTATAAGTGTTTGATTTTTCAATATTATTTAATTGAAATTGTAGTAAGTTTTAATTATTTGAAGCCATTCTTTTCATTTATTATTAGACAAAACGAATAAATTTCTATCATAATCAAATCAAACAATTGTATTAACAACCAAATTGTTTTTAAAATAATAATTAAATTAAGATGATATCAAGTTAATTGCTGGCTTGTCGTCACAACATCCGACAATTAACTGTCGATACCAATTCTTTGCCTCATTATTTTAGTGTAAACAGTGTTCACTTCGTATCTAATATTGGGATTGCAAAACACTCTCAATAAATTTAAGTTTGGATCCGGTCGGTACGGTTCATGCCTTCCGCCCAAATTAACTTGTCGTTCCGTAAAAGACTTGTGAGTTTCCGAATAACCATGAGATTCAAGTAAATCTTGAATCTCATCCGAAAAATTACGGGAACCATTCTGATCGAGACTGAACGCGTTCCAACAATTATTCTCGGATTGATACGATAAATCGAAACCTAATGGTTCCAAATCACTCACCAAGTCGTCATCATCGGTGCTAATTAAATACCTATAGCTCTCGTACTGTTCGAGACATTGAAAGCGAACGTAAACATTTCTGCGAGAAGAGCGTGAAAAATGTTAGTACCAAAGTTAAATCTTACATTTCTATACTTGCTTTACTATCAAACGTGCCATTATAGATGAATGAACATATATATTAAGTTATTAAAGTTAAAGTAAGCATAACAGATACCTAATGCGCAATAGACAATCTAACAAACAAACCTGAATGTGAAGCGCTTTTATACTGCTATCGAAGCTTCTTCTCACATTCTGGTTGGTTGAAAATTGCATCATAGTTACGCAATCGAGAGTTGATTTGATCGTAACATCAAAGCTGGTGGTTGACAGAACTTCTGCATTACTGTAACACGATATTTATAAATAGACTGCGATATTTATAAAAAGTTCGACCCGACACAATATATATTGGGCCCGTTGTGTCCGACAAATAGGACGCCCGTTCCCTGAGTAGCATTCTCTTGTAAGTCACGAAATAATGAAATATAAATCTAATTGACATTACTTAAAATTATCATTATATCAATATTTGAATAAGATTAGGAAAAACGTAAATACCATAAACAGTTTTCACTATTTCAAGTTTTTTAATTCGTAAATCAAAATTTTTTATTTTCTCTGTTATCTTTGGGCAGATTTATTTATCTATTCAAATGCGATTAACTTGAACTAAAAGTTTTATGCAAACAACCAAATATTGGATTCTATTTATTGATAAACGCGAACAAATTCTCATCATACGTGCGTATGACTGTGAGATATAAAGATATTTATTTGATAAAATTCATTTCATTAAAATTTAGTTAAAAATAGTAAAATAATATTAAAATTTATACTTTATTATCAAATGACTAATAATATTGCAATATTTACTATTATTAGTCATTTAATAATTATGATAATTATTTTATTATCATGAATAATAAACTTGGCTGTTGATTAAGGTTCGCAACGTTTATCATATGCGTTAAATTAAGATCCACCATTCAAATTAAGTTTACAATCACATTATTTTTACAGTTTTCTCTGTCATTATCCCACATCCCATGTCAGACTAGATGACCCTTGGGGTATAAACTAAGTTTATCCCCCATAGCAACAGGTAAACATGAATTTGCCTCATCGAATAGAAACTAAGTGTTCACAATATTTAAATAAAATTGGATAATTTATATTTATTATAGAAATTTTGTTGATACTGCATTTAACCCATAGGGCAAAAGCCAAGGAAAAAATAATTTACAATTTTTTACATAAAGAAATGAAAACAGAATTTTATTGAAACTGAGTTTTCAATCATAAACTTTTATTCCATGGTATATCCTCCGACTATTTTCACGAATTCGTCGAGTTTTAGTTTTTAACTCAGATGGGGATAATGACAAGGAAAAGTTATTTGTTATATTATAAGATAATGGTCCATGTGTTTCACTAGAAAACATAAACAGACTCGAAAGTTTCTAGAGAGGTCAGCTGCGGAGTTCGTGGGAGCGTTCAAACTTATCGAAATTAAGCGACAATTTTTTTTACATTTTGGCCAAAAATCGCAAGGGTCTCGAAAAACTCACAGGATTTTAGCGACTTATTTCAAATTTCCATTTTTATGGAGGGGTTATGTTTTCAGATTTTCTAATGAGCCAGACCTTGAAACGACCACTCTGTGTAACTATGCCATCAAAGCATTATTGAATTAATTAAACACGTAAATTTGATATTTACACTAAAATAAGTCTTTTAACTTAAATAATTGTAACTTAATACTAAATGCCTTTGCGGCAAAGTATTTTACACAGTGGTTGATGTTTGTCGGTTTTGGCGATTATTACTCTGCAATTTATGCACAAAATCCAATTTTTTCCGTAATGTTGGTGATACTCATTTTTATTGTGAATTAAATACTAACTTTAATCTCTCATTAAATTGTTAACGCATTGATTGGTATTAACTTAATTCAATAGTTTTTATCGTTTAATTGAATTATCAAACACATTAAATATTCCCTAAATTTATTGAATATATTTATACTACCATTCAAATACAATATAATGGCTAATCTAATCATTAGTCACATAAATTTATCTATTGTTGCTCATTATTTTTTGGTAACTTGTAAGTTAACGGTTGCTTATACTCTTCGTCCGCGTCTGGAATGGCGTCTAAACCGATAGTCCACTGGTGATTCGCCATGTAATGCATCTGCAGAATTGTGTCCGAAATTCGTTGGTCGCGTCTCAAATGAACTTCCGATGGCCTTTCGAGTCCGATGGTGCGCGCCATCGGTATCGGCCACGACAGCGAATGTGTGATCTGTTCATATCGGTTATCAGTGTTAAGTCATATATGCGTTAACGCATCCAATCATTTATGGCTAATACTAACCCACGGTCCGATTTCTAGCATTGTTAGTCCTGCGAATAAACACACCGCTGACGGAATACATTCGTACCACATTGTCTGCGTATAATTTGTTTTCACTTAATCACCACTTTATTGCAACAAAATTTACGATCATAAAAACGTTTCGTTTACTGTATTTACTATTAATTATAATGCGACGTAATTTACGAACATTACTTTTTTTGTTGTTTCTCAAAGTATTGTAAGTTTGCGAACCAAAAAACTTATAGTAAAACTAGATTTTATTACTGGATTGAATCACGCTTTAATTACAATCTAACATATAAACTATGTTAGGGCAACAAAACTTATTGAAATCAAATTAATTTTGCAAATAATATCAATAAACACTGAGAGCACGTGTGTGTTTGCGTAGTATTGCGTCATATCTTATCTAATCATTTAGTGGCACACATTGATCTGCTTTACTAAGCTATACTGTATAAACACATTGTTTTCCTCATAAGTTATAAATTTTGGAAATTGAAAACAAGTTTGCACTGCACTCATAGATT
Organism: Steganacarus magnus; assembly: GCA_034698365.1. NCBI lineage: Eukaryota > Metazoa > Arthropoda > Arachnida > Sarcoptiformes > Steganacaridae > Steganacarus > Steganacarus magnus. The sequence continues at coordinate 1,139 of JAQIVF010002166.1, read as the reverse complement.
TACGACAAACAACATGACAGCACAGACAACACTCAATTCAGTTAAAGGAATCGTTGCGTTAGTGACTGGTGGTGGTTCTGGTAATTGATGTTAACATTTGTTTGAACGCTTTTTACATAAGAACTGATTTGTGTTTAGGTTTGGGTCGCGGAACAGTCGACAGACTCATAAGTTTGGGCGCTAAGGGTGTGATCGCTTTTGATCTCAAATTTCGCGACAAATACGAGTCGAACAATGTATTACCTGTGGAGGGAAGTGTTGTGAGCGAAGAAGACGTTAACCGCGCGTTAGAGCAGTGCAAGACTAAATTTGGTCGACTCGACGCTGTTATCAATTGTGCTGGTATTTAGATATTAAAACTTATTGTTGCTATCGTTTTTTTTCTGAGAGTGATTGTTGGTTTCAGGCATCGCACTCGGGAAACGCATTTACGATTCGCGTCATAAGAAAACACATCCGTTGGACGAGTTTCGAAAAGTGCTCGAAGTGAACACAATCGGAACTTTTAATGTAAACCGACTGTCACTCGGATTGATTGGCGAGAATCAACAGGTCAACGGTCTTCGCGGTGTTCTAATCAACACAGCATCGGTGGCCGCTTTTGAGGGACAGATAGGTATTTCATTGAAATTTTGCGAATTTGTATTCATTGGAAAGTTTTAGATATTTTCCGAGATATTAATTGCATTTTATAAATGAAAGGTCAAGTGGCATACGCTGCGAGTAAAGGTGCGATCGTTGGTATGACTCTTCCGATCGCCAGAGATATTGCATTTATGGGCATTCGTTGCGTAACGATAGCGCCGGGACTGTTCCTCACTCCGTTGTTTGACACTCTCCCAGAAGTAGTGAGAAAAAATTTAGCTGGTCTTGTGCCGTGTCCTCAAAGATTAGGTAAAACCATACTTTTCGTTAACATTTATTAAATAAGGAAAAGTTTACTACAATTTAAGGAATTAAAACTTTTCCTTAACATTTATTAAATTTTTTCGTGATTTTTTTAGATGTTCTATTCTTTTTAAAGTGCAATAATTATTAGTAGAGACTCAAAATGATAGCATTTGCTATTTTTGCTATTTCAATGATAAATGCTACAAATGCTATTTATTTGCTATTTTCCCTCAAATAAAAAAATTGTC
>JAQIVF010002165.1:0-11681 GCA_034698365.1 Steganacarus magnus | reverse complement strand
TTTTCGGGCTCGGGCTTGAGGGTGTCGGGCCTAGATCGGGCTCGGGCCTTAAATTTTTTAAGATTTCGGACTCTATTGTGAACTTATTGGAATAAGTTAATAATAATAATCTTGTGGACAAGTTTATTAATTTGTTAAACTTTTCATAAATGTTTTGATAATTGAATCAGTATTTTTTTATAATCTGAGTTCAAAACAATTCCACTTCATTCCAATTATTCAAAAAGGGTGGTAATAAACTATGAGAAATAAGACTAAAAGTTTGCTAGGAATTGGTTTTAACTAAACATTTTTCTCTTGCAATTTGATAGAATATTTATTCTTACAAAAAATTGAGTATTCTTGCAGATTCTCGTAAAAAATAACGTGAAGAAACGAATTTTACTAATAGAGTATACTGTAGTTAATTTTTCAAAATTTATTAATTTGCATTATTATAATAATTAATTAGTGATGCAAATTTAAATATTCTATTTTTACATATCATTTTTTTACCTCTTCTACATGTATTAAACTCACAATTATGGGTTGATAAATACCGGTAAAGAATACCAGTTATTTTATTTTAAACTCTATTACCATAATAGACCGAAAACCTGTGGTCGATTTAACGTATAAATAAGATAAAACAATAGAACATTAGTTTTTAATTATGCATTTAACTTTATTTTTTTTTATTTCACAAATTTTGCAAAATTTACAGAGAATTTTTAATTTAAAAGAAAATTAAAGTTGTCTTATTTAAAACAAAAAATTAACATATAGTTGATTTATCACATAAATATTGAAAAGAATTTTTGGCAACTTCTTTATAAGTACACTTTGGAATAGAGTATTAGTAATTATTAATACAGTAAAACTTCTTAAACTAAATTTAAATTGTAGTAAACTTCGTGAACATAATAGAAATACTTTTATCCAATTTTATTACTTCTGAATGGGTGTAGTAAACACTTTTGGTACTGTATAGTGAACGGAATATTTGGCCATTTCATAATTTATTAGGTATTTTCGAAGTTTTACTGTATTAATACGTTCTGTACTCAGTTTTTGATTGTTATACTATTAACGTCGAAAGATTTGTTCTCAGTATTACAATATTTTGAATGATAAAAGTTATAATTTAAGTTATAAATCTATTGAGTACTTAAATTTAATTCAATTCAATCAATTTTATATTAAGAATAAATATAATTAAGTTTAATAAACCAGTGCGCAAAAAATTCAGAAAAAAACATTAAAAAATTAAACAAATTGAAATTAATTGAGGATTATAAAAGATAATGTCCTCTACAATATAAGTTAAAGATCTGCCATGTTTTCACAAAAAAGTTGCTTAGAATTTGCGGCAAAATAATGGTGGATGAGTTAATCAAAAGTCTAGATCTCATGAATTTAATTGCATTGTGTCAATATATTTGATTAGAAAATTTTATGAATCTTTCAAAAAATTTTGAGCGCTGGCTTAAAACAGAAAATAACTGTGGAAGAAATGCAATATAATTGCAAAATTTGGCTTTTTTTATTGCAAAAACAAACAAAATTTAGAAGTTTTTTCATAAAAATTTTCAGTCTCTGATTAAGAAAATACAACTATTTTTTGGTACAAAGTTAATTCAATAAAATATAAAAAATCAAAAACAGTAAAAAATAAATTCATGTTGGCGTTCGTTCAAATATAAATTATATATTAAATATGTTAAGTTAATCTGATGCCCATTTGATTATTCGCGTTCTTCAACGATGTCTAAAGCATCGGACAATTTTATAAGTTATGGTTTAATAAGACAAGATGTTATGTCGAGCACTACTTTTATTTAAAATACTAATATAGTCCAGTTATTTTAGTTTGTCGGTCAGAGTTCTTCTTAACCAAATTGATATATTAGTACAATTTTTATCAGTGGGTTTTATATATGAAAATCCAATCAAAATCTAATTGATCAGTAGGGCATAGATGGAAACAGTAGTGAGTAGTAGTAGTATCTCAAATAATCTTCAACAATAGGCGATCTATATATACATTTATAAACTTTGTACCAAATATTAGTTGTAAATTCCTAATACAAAAGATCGTATATTTGGATAAATCCCAAATTTCACCATAACCACCAAAAATTACTAAGATTTGTTATATCCAATAAATTTTAAAAAGAGCCATTCATTCAATTGAAAATAATATCAACTGCTTATTAATGACTAGCGATTAATATTAACTTAAAACAAACAAAAATTCAACAAAAAAAGTATCGCTTCGTCAGAGTGCGTGTCCGGCCAGAAGATAAGAGCAATTCCAGTAACAATGGCAAACTACGTCTTTCAACATAGTGTAATCGGCATATTGAATGTGTCGCTAAGATAATTGTGTCGTTTTCATTTGAATTTTATGAGATATCCTATTCTTATCTTTATAATTATAGGACCGATCAAACTCGACTATTAAATTCTTAATATGTGCCAATTTATCGTGAAGATAGAACATACGTTTGCGTGCGTCTTGAAATTTCATACTATTTTTCGTTTCTTCGTATTCTTTTACTATTTGATCTATCAATTTCTATTTACAAACATATTTATTAATTGTCAATTCTCTATTTTGAATACGAAACAATCGCTTACATTCCAGTCGTCAGATCCTTCAACTTTAGTATTGAGTCTAATTTCTAGTTCCGAGAATTTTGTGCCCACATTTTCGATATACCTGTGAAGTCGTCGATATTCTTCATATTCACGATTAAAATCTCTTTTATACTGCGCTCTCTGATCGGGGTTTGTAATTTTGATGTATTTTCTAAAAATAAATTTTAGTATTTAAACAATTATGAAATTTTATTAGATATAAAATATATTTCATAGCTATATATTTCCAGAGAAAACAATAAGCGTTAAGAATTTTTAAAAGTTAGGCAATGTGTCTAAAACCTATCGAAAGTAAAATTATCATTTTCAAAATGCTAACTTATGCTTAACTATGAAATTGAATCGAAACATTATGTACTACATAATAATAATAATAATCAGAAATGACATTTTTATGGGGTGTTGCGGTTAATTATGGCATGGCATTGAGGTGTCGTTAAGAGCAAATTATGGTATCAATTATGGTCTATTTTTCCTATAATTTGTAATTTATAAATAATTCTCTCGAGACTATAAAGTTAAAGGACAGTCACGAAATCTCTAAGGGAGTATATAAGCATCGAATACTTATATACATCGAATATAAGCATCAATTTTTTCACATTTAAATTATGGCATTTTATTGCATACCACAAAAATCCCATTCCTGATAATAATTGTTTAAAAATTCTTGATTAAAAAATAAACTATTCTAAAATTTGAAATAATGAAAGTGAAAGTAAGTTAACTTACAATAAATAATCAGCAGTGTCTTCGTTAGTGCCGTTGTAAGAGTTGGAAGAGCTTAATAAGCTTCCGTCGTGACTTCCTGTGCCGCTCTCAGGACTTGAGTTTGGCGATGAATTGATAGATCCTGATCCGTTTGTAGTCGAAGAAACGAGAAAGCCATTGCCATATCTAAAAGAATCTCTAGTATTCTTTTTGCTATAATTATCGTTTGTAATAAAGTTGCAATTAATACGATTATTCTGCAATGATTGAAATTGTTGATGTGGTGGCATACAAGAGTCGGGTGAAGGATGTGAGACATTATTTTGCGAAGAATCGGCAGCTCTAAGGTCTATTGTGCAGTCAGTTTTATTAACACTAGTGTGACTTGAAAGTGATGAATGGTTTGCATCTATTTTGCTGTTTATTAAACTTCTTTCTGGACTCGAAGGCTTATTAGCCCATCCGTTAAGTACATCGTGATAACCATTCGTTTGAAGTTTAGTTGAAGGTGATTTCACATTATTAGTATTAGTGTTAAATGAATTATGTGAAGAAATTAACTTCTTCTGTTTTTTTGCTAGCAATGCACTATTATCAGCAATTCTTTTGCTATTAGCGGGACTGAACGACGGAGAATTGCAGTCTACGTTATTGGGAGATGAAAATGCTTGCATTGAACTGCTATCAGAAAGTGGCGATATTCCAATTTGAGAATGCGGTACAGAATGCGGTACTTGTAACAAAGCATTCTTATATTTAATTGATTCCTTTTCTTCAGTACTATAATTCTGCCAATCCATCTCTACATCAGTCCAACTACTTTTCGTCAAATGATACGCTGAATCTTTAAGCATAGAAACATTGTTTAACAACAAACTCAACTCTTTTTTGTCAACATCCTTGTAACCCTCATTTGAGAGCCTTGAAAGCAATTCAGATTTAGTGTGAGGCCTTAACGCCAGAATGTGTATAATAGTTTCACGTAAACCTTTTTTAATACTATCTGAACCTGGAGTCACATTGTGATTAGCATTAGTCTTAATTATAGGAATGCTATTGCCATTAACAGTAGGGTTATTTAATTTCACAGTCGGCGAGTGTGAGCTAACTTTATTGTAGGATTGAGTTTGAGTGAGATTGTGATTATTTGCAAATCGGTTTGATGTGCTGAACGGACGCTTTCCTTTCACTTTTCGGCCCACATTAGGACCACTAGCTTTAATAACTTTGGTGCAATTCTTTTTACTTTCTTGCTCTACAACAGCCATTTTCACTTTGGTCTTTTGATAACTGTCTTCACTGGCATGTATTAGCATTTTATGATTCATAGAACCGAATGACTCCATTATGTTATTTTTTGATTGACGAATGCACTCATAGCCTCCCTGAGGTCCTTCTGCTTCCACATTAGATAATGTGAAGCCGAACCGTTGTTTCTCATCTTCATAATTAGAAGACCTAATTGGAAGGCTTATTACCTTTAAAAGTAAAAGTAATTAATTATGCATTGCATACATCAACTTATTTTAAGCATTAATGTTTATTCCAATTAACAATACGTGCTAAAGCATTAGAAGCTATTTATAATAATTTATCCTACTTTTCATCTAAATGTAAAATCTTCCTGATTTAGGATAATAAAATGCGTTTGTCAAAAATGCTTAATTATAAATATAATGTTGTTATAACTGTTATTGAAAAGAAGCGAAATAGTTGTGTACGCGTTGTGTACCATCTCGGTCTCACTCGGTCTCGGTTAGTGACCTATTTTATCTCAAGGAAGTTCATTAAACTTTCTATAGGTCACGCATAACACAAAAAAACTAAATTTTTAAGTAACAAAAGGCAAATAAGTATTGAACAAATACTAATAGATTATGAAGTTGACAAGTTATTCAAAAATTATATGAGATTCGTTTGATTTATAAAAAGATTTCTTTATTAAACTCGTTAAAATATTGGCCTCAATTAAAAGTGCCAAATATTATAGAGTAATTAAGCAAAAAAAATAGTTTTTTCTAGTGTTAAATTTCTTACCAAAAAATATAGATTTATATGTATAAGCTTATAACGTGTTACAGCAATCACTTAAATTGGAAAGTCGTCGTTCCAAATCATATGACCCCTTATAAGTTATTGGAAACTCTTAATTATATCTAATTATTTTCATTAATAATATTAATAACTTTACTCTATCATACCATATATTCATTAAAATAATTATTATTTACATTCCAATAAAATAAAGCAAAAAATTATTAGAATATAAACAAAAAGTATTAATTTATGTCAATAAATTAGAATTTTTAATAATTAGTAATAAAAATGAAAACATCATAAAAGTTTTCCGAAATTGTAATAAAAAATTGAATTCGCAAAACCCAAATACAAAGCTCTTTCAACATAGATTAATATAAATCAATTAATTAAAAAAATCAATTGGTAAATAAACTAAAAACAAAAAAAGCATCGCTACATAAAACTAAAACTAATGAAAAGTTAATAAAACTAATAAAAAATATTGAATCATTAAATCTATCTATAATTTCAATAAAATTAAAAGGGAATATTAATGCATTTCTAACTTTCAATTGTATATGTTAGATATACTAAATGCGGCTTTAATATATATCTGCCTCTCTCTTTCTCCATAGCTCGCACTCTGATTCCTTCTCATTGTCCCTCCCTTTTCTCTCCCTCTCTTAGTAATTGATCAGAACTACATTTTTTATTTAACAGTATTTGTCTGCAGGCCACTAGTTATTTGTCATACTATTCCGACCAATTAAAACTCAAGGCCTACATCTATAGTAATATACATCGATTATATAGAATATACATATTTATTACTTCGATGGTCAACTTTAAAACATTTTAACTTTATTTTAACATGAAAATTATTTTAGTTTTTCGATATACCAAATCCTTAAATTACAACTTTTCTATCGATTGTTTTGTCTTAACCATTGCACCCAATATCATGACAGCACACAATTTGATATATGAATGGCACAGTACTGCTCCTCTAATATGTGACATATCATAGTATTTTAGCATTATTTAATAAAAGCAATAGCGCTAAAGATCATTAACAGCAGTGTTATTCAAAGTACGGTCTACTCGTTAATACAATTGCAATTTTGTTCTTTTTTTGATCAGTTTCTAAAGAGAAACAGTGTGGTACTGCACGAGTCGCTCGCTTTGTTCTTCACCCATAAACACAATACATAATGAGTGAGACCGACAGACAGTAAGACGCTGTCTCAATATAAAATGTTAACATAGATTTATTTTTGTCACCAACTTTTGCACTCAAAACTATATTCTTAACTATTGCTGTAACAACATCTTAAACCAGTTTAATTTATAATAGCGGCCGCTTTCTGTCCGAGAATATAATAAATCATGTGAATGGCATGACACTCACTCTCTCTCACACACACACAAAACTCTCTTATTTATTAATGGCTACATAGTAGTTTCTTTCCCAAAATTTAAGGCACCAAAAACTGCTAAATCATAAAAATAGCCGCACAGAACAGTAACAAAAGCAATGGTTATACAGCACAGCCGGAAAATTTTAATCAAACGCACTCAAAGTGAAATTTGGTGATCTTTCTAACATTTAATGCTAAGTGAAAGTGCATTTTAACTCGATTTGCTGCATTCCTCTGCTAATTAACCAAAAATTTAAAATTTCAAATATAAGCTCAACACGTAGTGTTTGGTCACAAGAACGCAATAACACTGATACAGTTAACAGTTAATATAGTTAACACTAATAACTCTTACCCCTTGCGAATCATTAGTACGAAATTCTATGGTTGGCTTACAATTTAACGAAACATTTGCCTATAAAAGTAAATGAATTTATATAAACGTATTTTGTAATTAATAATCAAATGATATAACAAATATTAGTAAATAACTATAAATAAGTAATACCTTATTGTTGACATAGTTTTCGATAGCATTGAGAGCAGAGTCCGTTAATTTGACGAATATTAATGTTTTGTCGACCGAATGATTATGATTATTGAGTGCGTATTGCTGTCCCTCTAACAAAGTGATTGCCATTTCACTGATGCCAGACAACAATCTATCAAAATTAAATATATATTATCACGGATTTTCTTCTTTCTTATTGATATTAAAAGTGTTTTTGTTTGTGATGGCAGCTTATGGCACTATTACAGTCAGATGTTGGTGACAGACGCGCACTAAATACCACCAAAGATGGTGTCGTACTTACTAGTCTTACTTTTTAGATAACACTCTAGTATATTAAAAGTGGTCGACTGCGCAACAACAATACATGCATACATACATACATACATACATACATACGTAATACATTCACACACACACTGCTAACTGCTAACTGTAAACACCAAACCATCAAACCTATCGTCGTAACCATAGTTACAAACTATGCACACAATGGTTGTTGCAATGCTATTACTATTACTGATTCATACTGATTATCATTGTTATTGTATTTCGATATTAGATTAATTGTATGGAAGAATTGGTACAAATTGTTTCAATTATTTTTATGCTTTTTGTTTAAATTGTTGGTAGTAAACAGTGTAAACAAATAATTAATTAAATGATAAAATTATATACTGATTTATAGGTGCAAACTGTGGAAATGTCTCACATTCACGTGACAAGAGACGAGAGTTCAGATGAAGCGAAGACAGCGCAACAAAGACTGCACGCAAGCCATCGCAATGAACGCAATGATAGACATAATCTTCTGGTCGATACCGACTTTACAATATCAGGTCAAAGTCCTCAACGATTAGTGCAAAATAACTCGTATTCTGGCGAATGTTCGTTGCATTCCTCCACATCCGACAGTCCAATGCCCGACGATTTAGAGGAAGAAGAATTAAAATACGGAGCGAAACATGTTATCAAATTATTTATTCCAGTATCACTTTGTATGTTAGTAGTGGTTGCAACTATGAATTCGATCTCATTTTATTCTTCAACCAGTATTTACATGGTTTACACACCATTTACCGATCAAAATGTTGACACCACTACTAAAGTGTGGCAATCATTCGCAAACGCATTCATATTAATGGGTGTAATTGTGGTGATGACTATAATATTGATAGTTCTTTATAAGTTTCGATTCTATAAAGTAATTCATGGATGGCTTATCGTCTCATCGCTAATGCTTTTGTTTCTATTTATGTATATTTATTTGGGAGAAGTATTGAGAGCATATAATGTTCCCATGGATTACATGTCGGTAGCATTATTTATGTGGAACTTTGGTGTTGTGGGCATGATATGCATTCACTGGAGAGGACCTCTTCTTCTACAACAGGGATATTTAATACTAATCTCAGCGCTAATGGCATTAGTTTTCATTAAGTTTTTACCCGATTGGACGACTTGGGTTGTTCTCGGAGTGATTTCGGTTTGGGATTTAATAGCAGTATTATGCCCTAAAGGTCCACTAAGAATTTTAGTTGAAACCGCACAAGAAAGAAATGAGACCATATTTCCAGCACTTATTTATTCGTCTGCAGTTGCATATTATACTGGAACTGCTAAATTAGCGATGACTACTGAACAAAACGATAACAATGATACCAATGATAATAATGATAATAATGACAATAACTCTCAACAAATCACTGAACCCCTTCCCGAAGTGGAATTTTCAAATGAACGAACTTCTGGTGATAATTTGAGACTCGCCTCAGAACCGGTCGAAGAAGAAAGAGGTGTGAAGTTAGGTTTGGGTGACTTCATATTTTATAGCGTTTTAGTGGGAAAGGCTTCGTCTTATGGTGACTGGAACACTACATTAGCGTGTTTTGTTGCCATTTTAATTGGTCTCTGCCTAACACTACTCCTTTTGGCAATATTTAGAAAAGCACTTCCAGCTCTTCCTATATCTATTGCTTTTGGTCTCACTTTTTATTTTGCCACATCCACTCTTGTGCAACCATTTGCCGATAGACTTGCGAGTGAACTTGTATATATCTAATTATATTCATTTTACTTGATTTTATTATATTTATGATTTATAATTCAACGCATTCTTTTAACTTATACCAATAAATATTAATATACTAATCCATTTAGTAAACTCATTTACTAGTAATTAAAAAACTTAATTTTAAATTTGTTGTAATTAAATCTAACAATGTTATGATATAAATTGTTATAATTATAAACTTTTAAAAATGTAATATTTATTTCGAATGCATATCTCTTTCTATTTCAAATAAATACAATGAAAAGTGATGAAAATTTCTAACTCAGCCCAGTGATCATAAAACTGAGCATTTATGATCTCAGAGATTGAACACCAACTTGAAGTTTGCTTCGAAATGCTTTCTGAGTTTTAATTGAACGCATTATAAAATAAAACATATTTGTTTAAAATCAAATGATTAGTAACTTGATTGGAAGTAATAAATGTGTATTATTGAATTTTTGTTAGAAAATATTGAAAGTTTATTATAAATATTTTGAGATGTTCGTTCCGGTTATAAGACCGATGATGACGGATAATGACCGCCGCTTAAAATATATTCTTGGTTAAGTTACAATTATTACCGGTAGTTACCGAAATAATACCTATTTTATAGTTTATCTTAGTGTTGTTTTGACAATGAGTTTTGAATTTTGATAGGATAATAATTTTAATTTTTATATTATTTATAATTTTGATAGTATATTAATTTTGATAATTTTATTATTTATAATTTTGATAGTCTTTTAATTTTAATATTTTTATTATTTAAAGTTTTGATACTCTATTGATAGTACTTATCAAAATCATTTCTATTTAAATATTTGCTAAAAATATTGATAATTATCAATATTAAAAGTCTATTTTACTGCTTTTTATTTTGATTTTGATAGTTATTAAAACTTTCTTATATAATTTTAATTTGCTATTGATATTTATTATTAAAATAATTTTGATTGTATTTTGATTTTAAAAGTTTTTAAATTTTTTATTTTGATAGTCTAATAATTTTGATTAATCATAATTAATTAGTCAAAATAATTTTGATAATGATTTTGATAGTTAACTATCAAAACAACACTAGTTTATCTGTACATGTTAAGAGACATTCTTTACCGGTTATATGACCGGTTGTGACCGATATTCAAGATTTTGAACTTTCAAAAAAATGAAACTTGACCTAAACTTTGTGGTTATTTCCTAAAACGCAGTCACCAACAAAATATTGTCATCGTTACAGAGTATACAATAAAAATTAATTAATTTTAATAATGAATAAATTTCAATTTAGAGCGGATAATAATTAATTTTCTTACAAAATAAATTTAAAGTAAAAATTCTTATTAATTAATATTAGGTTTTATATAAATGTTCATTATTACTATATTTATTTTTCATAGTTAATATTTTTCAGGTTTACTTGTATTTATCTGTGAACATGTTGCAGTGTTGACGGTGGCTACGTTTTAGGACATAACCAACTTTGTTATTTAACGGGAATATTGAAGAAAAACTTAATTATTAATATATTTTTTATTCTAAATGTAATATTTTCATCTAATTTTGGATTTTTGAAAAGAATGAATTTATTTAACCGATTGAAAAACGTTATTTAACCGTTGATATTAATTAAATTTTACCGGTAATGTTAATTAAACCGATCGTGACCGCTGTGTTAATTTTTTTATCGTGACCTGTAACGAACATCACTACAAATATTGCATTACAAACTCTTATGTTCGACACTTTTTTAAATGCTGAAAGCTCTAACTCATGAAAACTTGCATTTTTGAAGCCTTAACTTCTCATATTAAAACAGAAGCGCACTACTATTAAGCTTTTTGCTACACAAGTCCGCCAGGAATTAAAAAATTAATTTCTAAATACATTACTAACATTTAGCACATTAGGCTAAGTTGCAAATTTGATAATTTGATATAAAAATCTATATACAGTATAAAATTTAAACACAAGTAATAAGTATTGAATTCATTAGAATATCCTCTCTTGTTTTAAAAATTAAATTCTAATAGTTCAATAAAACTTTGATATTTCGCTCACTCAAATCAATATTCCACCGTATGTCTACTTTTGTAAATTTATTAAAATAGATTAAACTATTTTTTGTACATTTCAATTACTTTTAGAAGGAATCCGCACTCTATAACAAACAGTCTTTGTCTCTATCATTATTCTAAGTCTATCTTTAAGAGAGTAATAATTAAAATGCAATTAATATAAAAACTTGTTAATTTTTAAAGATGCCAATGGTTCGAATTTTCGCGAACCAGACCAATCCAAACCATTAATTTAAAATTGGGACCAAACC
>JAQIVF010002164.1:0-11682 GCA_034698365.1 Steganacarus magnus | reverse complement strand
ACACAAGCATTCAATCTGTCTATCCATATATAGATAGCAACAATTAACCTTTATATGCATTTCCTTAAATAATTATCAAGTTTATTATTTCTTAATTTAAATTTTTGTGAATCTCAACAAATCTCTCGTCACATCTTTAAATATCTCTAATTTTATCAATTGGTATTTTAATTAAAACTTAAAACTTTTAAACACAAATTTTGATAGAAAAGAAATAATAGAGACAGGAATGGATGATATATTTAATTGGTGTCGCGAAGGAAACGCATTCCAGGCTCGAGTATGGCTCGACGATACTACACATGATATGAATCAGGGGTAATCATACGCTATTATTATTTTAAATGTTATTAAATTTAATAAATTTTTAATATTAACGTTAATAATTTAAAAAACTAATGCAATGCCAAAATAATTGGCAATAATTGTTAATTCAGAGACGATCACGGCTTTAGTCCACTACACTGGGCGTCATTCGCTGGACGTAATGTAATCGTTGATCTGCTGCTTAACAAAGGCGCGAGAATTAACGCCACAAATATGGGAGACGACACCGCACTTCATTTGTCTGCCGCTCACGGACATCGAGATGTGGTACAGATGTTGCTTAAGAACAAGGCTGATATCAATGTAGTGAACGAACATGGAAACACTCCATTACATTACGCGTGCTTTTGGGGATATCAGAACATCGCCGAAGATCTCATAAATGCTGGCGCTTTAGTCAGCATTTCCAACAAATTCGGTGAAATTGCTTTGGATAAGTGTAAAGGACAGATGCAGCAAAAATTGCACGAATTGGCCGAAAAGTTGAACCAGGATTTGAATAAGAAAATTCCGTATAAAGACCAGTCATGGCTGGGAACAAAGTCGCGTTCGCGTGACGCCACAATGTCACGCTATTCTGGTCTTAATCTCAATGAACTGCATTTACAGCATAAAATAGCGTCCACACCATCAGGCGAGACATGGCGTGGCGTTTGGCAGAGAAATGGTAGCGAAATATGCGCTAAATTTATAGCTGTTGGAGAAATTTCGCCTCGAATTCCGCGCGACTTTACTGACGAGTATCCGAGACTAAGAATATTTTCTCATCCAAACGTACTGCCAGTTATTGGTTGCGTTAACTCACCGCCCAATCTTGTGGTTGTTAATCAGTATATGCAATATGGAAGTCTTTATCAAGTTCTTCACGAGGGAACCGGTATTGTTGTGGACACGCATCAAGCACTGAAGTTTGCGATCGATATCGCGCGTGGAATGGCTTTCTTACATACTCTTAATCCATTAATACCGCGTCTATACTTAACATCCAAACATGTTATGGTAAACATCATTTTAAATTTATTTAATAAAACATTAATAATAATAAATAGGTTTAATTGATTAAGATTTATAAGAATCATAATGTTTTTATAAAAGATTGACGAAGATTTGACGGCTCGAATAAATATGGCTGACGCGAAGTTTTCGTTTCAAGAACGCAATAAGGTATACAATCCTGCGTGGATGTCACCCGAAGCTCTGCAGAAGAAGCATTCAGATATTAATGTTAAAGCTGCTGATATGTGGTCGTTCGCCATACTATTATGGGAATTGGCCACAAGACAAGTGCCTTTTGCCGACTTATCTCCAATGGAAATCGGCATGAAAGTAGCTTTGGAAGCATTACGGGTGACAATACCGCCCGGAATTTCGCCACATATGGCAAGACTTATCAAGATTTGTATGAACGAAGAACCGGGAAAGAGGCCATCATTTGATCAAGTGATACCTATTCTCGATAAAATGAAACAATCATAAAGTTTTCTGTTAATCAGTTAATTTAATGATTTAAAAAGTGCCAAAATTTTGGTTTACACAAAGTTTAAACTGCCAAATGTTTGTTGTGCCTAATTTTTATTGATGAGGACCAGAATATAACCATAATATTAAAAATAGATTTTACTAATAATTTGAAAAATTATGCTATATTTGGGCATTTATTTTAATGCATTTTTAGATAAACCAATTTTAAGAGTACCGGTATTTTCTTCCAGAGTTATTGATATTTTTAAAAATATACATTTAAATTTACTAATAAACTTATACAGTAATGCCTTAAAAAGTAATGTCTTCTATTAATAACTACTACTCAGTATTATTATTATTATTATACATTTATATTTAACAAATCAACACTTAAATTATTAACGAGTTTTTAAAATCAATCAAAAATAATTTATTAATTGAATATAATTAAGTGTTTATAATGTTATTTGTTTTTCTATATGATATGAACTGTTTTCTTATGAGAAAGTAATGTATTGCGAAACATATCGCTAATATTAAACACAATACACTTGTTATCGAGTCATAGCTGTATTCAAATAACAGTAATATATTATTGTCATGATTTGTATTTGTATGGACTAAGTATGAGTTGACTAAAGTTAATGAACAATAAAATAAATATTTATTAACACCACTACTTTTATTGTTGTTACTGTAATATCTAAAGTTGCTCTGAAATAACGAGTCAGTAAAAATGGTGAAAGCGATGGCAAACTGAGTCATAATAAAGAAAAACTGCTGCTGTGTTCCTAAAAATCCTCCGCTTATTGTAGAAGACTTGTATTGCGGCGAACATTTGATTTTGGTTAACACTATAGTTGTTATATTAATTAAGAGTTCGAGCGCTGTTAAACATGGTAAACAATAAGGTTTTTCGCCACACATTTCCATCACAGTTAAATGATGCTACAGTTAAATGATGCTACAGTTAAATGCTGTATTGCTTAAATAACAAGTTCAGAACATGAGTTAAACAATTTTAAAGTAAATTATAACTATAATCATATACAGATATTTAAATATTTTTTATGAAAAACTTAGAACAGATGATTATGTTTACTCAAGATTTTTTCATAATGTTAGACTTTTGGGATCAAACCAATATAATTAAATTTGTCAACGGTTTAAGTTTGAAGCTTTTAAGCTTTCCAATTGAAAGCACAAATAAATATAAAAGCGTTTTGTGTGCGCGGTTTTAATATTAAAACCTAATAAATCGTAAGTCAAACAGTCAACTATTTATAAAGTGATACGTGATTAAAATCGCGTAAACGTCATGCGCGTCTATTTTGTACGCATTTAAAGCGATTAAAATATAAACAAACAGTGAATGTGAAAACTATAAATATATGTATAATTTTATTTTACGAAATGTAAAACTTTAAATAAAATGAATGACAGTATATAACTTCAATGAATAAAAGTTTTATCGATAAAGTTTATTAATTTAAACGCAAATCCGGTAAAAATTGAAAGATTTGGGTAAAGATTTAAAAACAATTGTGATATGACTTGTTTACTGAAATTAAAGCATCGTTTGATGCGTACATTAAATAACAGTTCGACCTATCATTTGATTCGACATAACTCAATGATACCACTGATGACATCTCAAGAAGTGGCCACGGCTTTGAGACCATTCATCTTTGTTGTACATCCGGACAGGTTTTGGCAATTTCCCGACGAAAAAGAGACGAACGAAAACTCGTTAAAACTTCTTAACTCATACATCGAAAGTTTGATCGAAAAGAAGCAAACAAAATCAACGAGAGTTACGTTTTTCATGCATTGCAACGAATGTGATAATCGAAACGTGTTGAACGATGCACGCAATGACGCCATCAATCAAAATATTGATTTAAACAATAATAATAAAATGAGACAAATACACATCGACTTAAGTCAACTCGAAAATATAAATTCTGCTGTTCATAGAATTCTATCGCAATCGAAACTTTCGACCCAATATTTGTCTCAAATCGGTAAACAACCGAAACCCTATACTAATAGCAGTGATGTGTGCAATAATTACAGTAATGGCAATAATTTATCGAAAAAGTTTTCAGGTTATCGCGGAACTATGGATGTGTTTTGGATGAGATCTGATCACAAAATTGATTTCAATGTGTATAAAGCGGAAGAAATGATTAAACGAAAAACTGAACCAAATTTAATAGAATGGCTGCGAAAAAATAACATTCGCGCTCACGATCTTCTGCGCGCATGTTTACCAATCAGGGAAGAGCTCAGAAGGTTAAGCGAAGAGCTTAAGAATGAGCTAAATTTAAAAGATTTGATTTGGGACTGCGGTTGGGGTGCGTCTCATATTCGCGGTTGTCTTAAGAGTTTACATACGCTTAAACAGCAGCACAGCAACGATTTAAATGTGTTAACGGGTAAAATTGTTGAGTTTGGCGGACAATCGGGAGTTAGTTTTGACGGACATGTTATACTTAACATCGAGGATGTGCGCCATAATTGGTTAGAAACGATTAAAAAAGTGCCTAATTATGATCCTCAGTTGAAAAAGTTACCATTTGCTGAAAGAGTGCTGTCTGGAGCTTTAAGGGGCATCGAAATTGATCACAGAAAATATAGACCAGCGGTTATTGTCACTAAATATATTCAATTATTAGAAAAGTTGACATCAGCTTTAGTTGAGTACACTGCGCAACACCACTATCCTAAACAATGGCCGAATAACCTGAACAATTATCAATTGGTGGTTGAATGCGAATCTGGTCCACTAATGCTTTCACCCACTGGTCAGTTCATTGTTCCCGCTTCGTGTCCTGCTTTTCTTTTGGTCGACTTTATTTCGGAAAACTTGCAAAAAGCGTCATTTCTTCGAGAAGCATATACGCGAAATAAGTACGCAGAAGTTATAGCAATAAATAAGTGTTTAACAGCGTTAGCGCTCGAATCGATCGATAAAGACGATAATGTGACGCCAGATTTAATGATTTCATGTTGTCTTAAATTAGTGTCTAATAAGGATATAATCTCGCGATTGCTTCGAAACTCTCGTTTGCGAGTTTCTCACTACTATTCTGTTTTACTCGATGGAGAAATTTGTATTCCTTGGAATTTTCAGTTGTAATTATTTATTTAAAACTAATTTTAGTTGAATTGCTTAAATAAAGAGAAGGAGAAAAGGAAAAACACTACTATTTCACTAAATTCACTTTTTCCTTATTTATTGCAGACATTTTATAATAAACTAAATTTGTAAAAGTTTTACATAAATTTTAGAATTTTAAACTAGAGTTTATTTATGAAAATAATAGTATAAATTAAATTTGTTTTTGAAGGACAGGCAAAACTTTCATGAGAGATGAAATTGAGAGATGTGCTGTCAGTGGTAGGGACTCCTATCAGTGCTGCACAGTTGAACGGAAATGTTCACAACTGGTTTTTGGTTTTTATGTGAGGTGTGGCTGTGTTTTATTGATCAAAACACACAGATTTGTTATAAATTAAATGAAATATAATTAAAGTTATTTAAAAATTATTTTAGTGTCACATTAATTAATTATTATATAACTTATTATTTTTTACTTTAAAGTATCTGTGGTTATTTAAAATGAGTGAATTGTTAAGAAGTAGAGATAGCTTTTCACGTTTTGGTGACGATTTGTGTGCAGAGATATTGAGTTATCTATCAATCAGTGATTGCTTTAAATATCAACGCATTTCGAAACAGTGGAAATATTTAGTGTTCAATAAACAACGGAAACTATATTTAATTAATTCTAATGATGATCAGATCTATTATAAAAGAAAATATAAATATTCATTAATTGTTTGTAAGAAATGTAATGCTGAAGAAATGATTAATGCATTTAGCAATAAATGTAAATATTTGAAGCATTTAGTTATATATCTATATAGTGATATGTATAATATATCTATTAATTGTTGGACACATTTCGCACAAAAAAGTCTACAATATCTGGAATCGCTTTCGTTTTGCTGCGGTCGATGCCAGTATGAAAAAATTGATTCATTGATACAATTCGCACCCAAATTGAAATCAATCGAAACTTTTGGAGACAGCAGTGACTATTTTTATTACGCAGTTACTAATGAAACAAAACATGTTTGGCATAATATCGATACAGTAATAAATTATAGTATTAAAAATGAACAGTTTTTAATATTTGCCGATTTGTTTAAAAATCAATTGAAGAAATTAAATGTAAGCATTGATTATTGTTGGACAGAAAATTACGATTTAGACTTTGATATAACCAAACATTTGGCAAATTTTAAAAAGTTAGAATATCTTTACTGTAATTTCATCAGTATTGAGGTCGAGAAACCTATTAAATTATTAAAACTGATTGGTTTAAAATGTTTGAAATTAAAAGTTTTAGTTATTGAATATGATTACAAACCTTTTTACGAAGTATTTAGTAATGGATTTCAATCACTGCGAAAATTGATTATTATAGACGGTGGACATTATGAAAGCGTGAGTATAAAGTTATTGAAAAAATGCGTTCGTTTAACTCATCTGCGAATTGAATGGATGATTACTAATGAAAATAGTTTTGAAGATATTCACACATATTTACCGCATTTAAAATCACTAGAGTTTTTTCGTGTAAATTTAGTTGATAAGCAAAATATTAGTAAACTGTTGCAACATTTATCTAAATTACAAAAGTCATGTGATTTAAAGATCGATTGGGATCATAATTACAAACATTTAAAGGAATTGCTTCTATTGTTTGTTGATGGCTGGACGACTATTACACTCTCTCGTAGTGGTAGGGATTCACGCAAACAGAATCACGATTGAGGTCAAACGCAAACTGACCTGACATTACGATTAAATTAATACTTGAATAAAAATAATGAATTAAAAAGTAAACTTACAAGAATCGATATGCTTTAACTCTTTCTTGTGAATCTTACGCCATCGCCATATTTGAGCGTA
The DNA here is from genome assembly GCA_034698365.1 of Steganacarus magnus. Taxonomy (NCBI): domain Eukaryota; kingdom Metazoa; phylum Arthropoda; class Arachnida; order Sarcoptiformes; family Steganacaridae; genus Steganacarus; species Steganacarus magnus. The sequence goes on along the minus strand of JAQIVF010002164.1, from coordinate 4,907 downwards.
CATCACGTGTGGATAGTCCTTACTTCCCGGCACATCAATACGTCCATCGAGTGTGCGCTGAATTGTGACGCAATTCGACGGTTGTTCGCCGTCTGTGGTGATCACTGTTATAAGCGATTCCAATTCATCCCTCTTTTCCTTAAGCTTGTTCACCAAACTTTCGATCGCTTTATCTGCGAATTTGAGATTTTTGTCTACCTTTTTATGCTGTAATATTCGCTCTAACTTATTACAAGCTGAGGGTGATTTCACTGAGTTTGATGTCGCATCTGACAATAAAGTCGAAAGATTTTCCATATAAACAGTGTACAACGATTCCATGTTATTGTTACTTTGTTCCATGTTATTAATTTGATTAATAAATGCTTGATATAATAAATTTAAATATAATTAGAGAAAAATTAGTGAATTATGAATTGCATATATAATCAGTTATCAATAAATTATACGTATTAAGTCATTTCACTAAGCGATGACTTAATGACTAAAAATGTTTTGACGATCATGTAATTAATTAAACTTTATAACAGTTAACTTTTTTACTTAAACTTCAAAACTTTTATACGACAGATGTCGCTATTTTTTTGCATTTCATACAAAAACGTTTATTTGTTAACAAAATACGTTAGACTATAAGATAATTACTAAAATGGCTTCAATTAAAGCACTTTTGCCATCACCGACACAAGTGACGTATAATCGCGAGAACGAAACCGATTCCAATGCAAATAATCCAGAAAAGAGATTATTAGTGCCATCGAGAAACGTAAATATACCGAAATATGGTTATCGCAAAGATTGGGTTCCGAGAACTGTTGATGACTATGGCGATGGCGGCGCTTATCCAGAGATACATGTCGCGCAATACCCGCTTAATATGGGAAAGAGTTCCGATAAGAAGAGTAATGCATTGCCGGTACAGTTGGACGCAAACGGAAAAATACAATACGACGTGATTTTAAAGCAGGGACACAACAAAAATAAGGTGATATACCATAAGCTGCAAGATTTGCTGCCATCAGAGATGACGAACGACGATGAGGTGCAGAAACCTGATCAGGAAGAGATCGAAAAGATCACTGATGACACGCGCAGAGCGTTGCAGAAAATCACGCAAACAAAGATATCGGCAGCACTTCCAGTGAGATGCGCAGAAAAGACAGCTCCAGCGCAGTATATTCGTTACACGCCATCACAAGAAGGCGAACAATTTAACTCTGGTTCTAATCAACGTATTATTCGTATGGTTGAGGTGCAGAAAGACCCGTTAGAACCGCCGCGGTTTAAGATAAATAAGAAGATACCGCAAGCGCCGCCATCACCACCGCCTCCAGTGATGCACAGTCCGACTCGTAAAGTGACTGTCAAAGAGCAACAGGAATGGAAAATACCTCCGTGTATAAGTAACTGGAAGAATGCTAAGGGATATACAATACCTCTCGATAAAAGACTGGCTGCTGATGGCAGAGGTTTACAACAGGTGCATATTAACGAAAATTTTGCTAAAATATCGGAAGCACTTTATATCGCTGACAGAAAAGCGAGAGAAGCGGTCGAAATGAGGAATGTTATGGAACGGAAAATTGCCCAAAAGGAAAAAGAGAAGAAAGAGGATCACTTGAGACAATTGGCGCAAAAGGCTCGCGAAGAACGCGCTGGTATTAAGACTGGAAATATGGGAGCAAATAATGCACAAAATTCTGGTGACAGTCCAGATGATGAGGTGAGAGAAAGAGATCAAATACGTTATGAACGTCAGAAAGATAGACAAAGAGAGAGAAACCTTCAAAGAGCTGCGCCTGAGAAGAGAAGTAGACTCGAAAGACAACGCGAAAGGGATATTAGCGAACAAATTGCGTTAGGAATGGCAAATCCGAGAGTTAACTCATCTGAAGTCCAGTTCGATCAGAGATTATTCAATCAAAGTAAAGGTTTGAGCAGTGGTTTTGCTGACGAAGATGATTATGGTGTATACGACAAGCCGTGGCGTTCCAATCAAGCAATGGCTCAGAATATATATCGTCCAACAAAAGGAGCGCAGGATAAAGATATTTATGGCGATGATTTGGAAACTCTTATGAAGACTTCTCGTTTCGTTCCCGACAAGGAATTCTCTGGTACTGATCACACTGGTAAACGTGACGGACCGATACAGTTCGAGAAACAGGAGGAAGAAGATCCGTTCGGTCTCGACAAGTTTTTGACTGAAGTCAAGAAAGCGAGTAAACGACCAGAAGGAACAGCGAATTACGAAAATCGTAGCAGTTATAAGAAAAGGAAAGAATAAATTTTTGTATCACTTTTAATATTTCATTTTAACATAACGTACAAATCAATCACATTATTAATAATTGCAATTAATTATATAATCGATAAAACATTTCAAACACAACGTGTAATATTATTTTTCTTCTATCATTTTTTATTGAGAATATATTACGATTAAAAATTAGAATATTCTTAGTTTATTCAGTTTATATTTAATTACTAAGTATAGTTGTCAAGAGAAACTTTCTCACAGAAAATTTCTGTGAAACTTTCTCAAAAATATTTATGACAGAAACTTTTATAAATAAAATTGATATCACAATTTCCCTTAACATCCTATGATCTCTATGGTGTAAACACACCATTTTCATAGAAATATAAAAACCTGATTTTTAATGACATTCCCATAAGAATTATCAGAATTTAGGTCATCCTTAACCAGAACCCCCTTTGCATAAATTACGTACAGAAATTTTCTGTTAGAAAGTTTCTGTGAAACTTTCTCACTGTCCCGGAAAAAACAGAAATTTTGACAACTATATTACTAAGTTATGTGCATTGATATTCTGTTTTAGAAGCTTAACAGTTATGCCCCAGTTTTTACTCTGTTTGTAGTATTTTGTCAGATTTAAAAGATTTAAAATTCAGTTTTATTAAATTTGTTAGTAATTTTTTATCATTCTCCTATAATTGTGAAATAATTAAAAACTTGTTCCGCATTTAAATCATTTTTTTTTGTATAATAAATCGATTTAAAAGAGAATTTTTCGAAATAATGTAAATATAACATAAACAAATCATTGTATTTGACTGTACATACTGTACTACTTTATTATGAAACAAAAAATTTATAACAATCCAATAGTTATGATAAAATATTTAATGAATTATATCTATACTGTAGACTAATCTATAAATAATGATGAATAGACAAAATTTTATGTTAAGTTAAATAATACTTAAATAGGAATAATAACGTTTGATATAAGCTTACAATACTGTTTATATTACACATTGGGATCTCTTGTCTTCATTGGTTCCGTTTCATTAGTTTCATCTATTTTTTCGATGGTAGGTTTAACAGGTCTATAAATAGGCGAACTTTTCGGTTGAACATGAGTTTTATGTTTATTACGATTTTTACCCCAACTGCCTATAAATTCGAAGCTATTGCTTAACGAATTCTTTTTCCTATTAATGCAAAACCAAATGCCAATCAATAGTAATGATATAATTACTATTACAGCGATAGTGATACTAATTATAATTGCGACACTAAATTTTGAAGCCTGTTGTGGCGACCAATTTTGTGTGGTGTCCTGGTATGACGCTATTATCGACTCTAAACCCTGAACATCATTCAAACAATTTTAAAAAATTTAAAGAAATAAGTTTTTCGGATTTTACTTGAAAATATTTGGAATTTGTAAAGTGCGCTCTCGTTTCTTTCACTATTTTTTCTTTTATTTCAGTTGTAATCACTTCTTTAGCTTTCGATCCCATTGATATAAAGATCTTAATTAATCATAAACTAAATAAAATTAATGCAAAAAAATTGTTATTTAAAACCTGATCGTCAAGTGCTGCCACAAATATAAGCACATCATTATGACAATCACCACCGAATTGCCAATTTCTTCGCGTTCTTTCAGCAAATTTTTCGACAATTTCTTCAAGTGAAACACTTTGGTAACAATTTTTAAATAAAAAGTTTTATATTTTAAAAATAGATTTTAATTATAAAGTATTAATTTTATTACTTGGGTGATGGTTTGATGTATTTAAGTAACGCTACTTTGATATTTAGTCCCGGATTATTCGGCGGACAATTTTCGCACAAACACTTGGTATTGTTTGGAATCGCATTAATTAATAAATCGAGAGACTTTGCTTTAATTAAAGAATAATTAATTCAATAAACATTAGATTAGTTGGATCTGATGTTACCCTCTTGTTTGGAGAGCAGATCGTCGGGATCGCATATATTTGACGGAGGATTACGCTTAAAACCAGTGCAATATTTCGCCTCTCGTTGAGACGTCAAGTTTGGATACGTCTCTGGTTCCCACCTATATATTTCTTCGTCACAATTTGTATATATTATTGTTAATACTAAACAACACAATAGTTTAGAAAAGATTTTTTGCATAATTTTTGGTTTAATGGCTTTATTAATAATGAAATTAAGTTTTATATAATGTGTAAATTAAATAAATTAGAAAACAGAGATCGAGTAAAGATCGAGAATTTTTGAAACGCGAATCAAACGCTATGACAAACACTTAGTGTATACTAATCATGCAGTATTTAAAGATATCAAATAACTCGGATATTCGTATGTTATTTACTAAGTGATAGTATCCATAGTGAGTTGCAATTACGAATTTATGTTCACACGTTATACGTTTAGTTATCAACACTTTTACTATTCTTTACATCATATCTTTTGAGAATTGTTATGTAGTATCATAATAAACAGTTAATATTTGAATATATCGCGGAATAATAACATTGATATCTATATAGAAAGTGACTTTAGAAATAAAGTTTTCAAAACTGCTCTCAAAGTTTACACAAACGCGCGCAATATTTAATTAACAAATTTTAAGATTTTTTGATAAAAACAATTAAATTATAAC
>JAQIVF010002163.1:0-11685 GCA_034698365.1 Steganacarus magnus | reverse complement strand
GAGTCTATACAGTATCGCTTGTTTGGTTGCATAGCAACGATCGTTAGGTTTGTGTTTCTAGTTTATGATAGAGTATGTATGGATACGACGAGAATAACCGCCAAAACATAAACACTACATTAAAATGTATATCAAATCAATGGTTTTGGATGGTTTTAAGTCGTACGGCACTAAAACCGAAATCGACGGATTCGACAAACTATTTAATGCGATAACTGGTCTGAATGGTAGCGGAAAGTCGAATATATTGGACGCGATTTGTTTCGTGTTGGGATTGAGTCGTATGGAGTTAGCGAGATGTAACTCATTGCGAGAACTCATCTACAAAAATGGTCAAACAGGCATCACTAAAGCCAGCGTCACAATCACTTTCGACAACACTAACAAAGCTCAGAGTCCGCACGGTATGACTCAATACGACGAAATTGTTATCAGAAGAGAAGTAAATTACATGCGATTTAAAACATTTATGTGTGTGTTATATTGAATACATATTACTAATTAATGTCAGGTAAATCTAAGCAGTCGATCAAAGTATTGGATCAATGGTTTCAGTTCAAACAACCAAAGCGTTACGGATATGTTTCACTCGGTGTCGCTTAATATACATAATCCACACTTTCTTATAATGCAGGGAAGAATTACTAAAGTTCTTAATATGAAGCCAAGTGAGGTAAGTGTGAACTTTCACTACAGTATATTCCTCACAATTTAGTTTATACCACTCTTTAGATATTATCGATGGTGGAAGAAGCGACGGGTGTGAGCATGTATGAGGCAAAGAAAAAGTCAACGCAATCAATGATCGAAAAGAAAGATTTTGCGTTGAAAAATATAGATGCATTGATTGGTGAAACAATTGTTCCGAAATTGGATCAGCTTAAGAAAGAGCAATCAGGTTTAATGGAGTTCCAAAAGGTGACCGCAGAACTCGAACATCTCACTAAAATTCAGGTCGCGTTCACTTTTTTGCAATTCGAGGAAAATTGTGCTCAGGCTGAGGAGAAAATTGAGGAAAAGACTAGATTAATCAATGAGTTTAAGCACAACATCGATGAGTCTGAGGATAAAACTACTAATTTGACACGAATTATTTGCGGTTTGGAGCAAAAAAAGGATCAAGAATTTGGTGGATTATTAGCAAACAAAGAGGAAAATCTGAAACAATATCAGATGATTGATGCAAAGCTTTGCAGCGAACTAAATATCAAACATGAAAATTTAAATGAGGAAAAAAAGAAAATGGCGCAGACATACAAAAACTTAGAGGGAGACAAACGAATTACGGCGTCGAAGCAAAAGGAATACGATAAACTTAAGGCATTAAATGACACTTATCTAAAAGATAATGATTTAAATGAAGCTGCGCTGAAAAACGCTGAAAAAGACTTTGAAGCGATAAGTGCGGGATTGTCGCGTGCGGGCGATGGCGAGGCAGCCGCCACTTTGGCTGATCAGTTAATGCAAGCCAAAAACGAAATAGACGTCGCAGAAACTGATATCAAAAAGGCTCAAATGAAAATTAAAAACTCTAAGACAGAACTCGGCAAAAAAGAAGCTGAGGCTAAAAAACAGCAGAGTTCTTATGATCGGGATATCAAAGAAATTGACTCAATGAATAGTGAGGTTGAAAAGCTTCGCACAGCCCTTGAAAATTGCGGTTTTGATGAAAATCAGTATTCAGATTTAAAAACAAATGCGAATCAAACGAGGCGTCAAATCGATACGATTAGAGAACAAATAGCTAATTGTGAATCGCAAATATCCAGAACTAAATTTGACTTTAGAAATCCAACACCAAATTTTGACAGAAGCAAAGTACTGGGTGTTGTCTGCAATTTATTTAAATTAAAATCACTGCAAACAGCTTTGGCAGTTGAAAAGGCTATTGGAGGCAAACTATATAACGTGGTGGTAGATAATGAAGAAACCGGAAAAATGATACTGAAGAATGGACAGCTTCGCGAAAGACGAACTTTTATTCCTATTAATAAAATCCATGGCGCAGAAATTGACGACAGAATATTGCGAAGAGCAGAGGGTTTAGTTGGAAAAGGAAATGTTTGTTTTGCCATTAGTCTTATCGAATTTGAGCCACATTTAGCGCCTGTAATGAAGTACGCATTGGGAGATACACTCGTGTGTCCGAACATGGATTTCGCTAAAAGGGTTGCTTATGATGAAGGCGTTCATAAAAGAACTGTAACATATGACGGAGAAGTGTTTGATCCTTCGGGTACACTCACTGGTGGAGCTATTAATAGAGGAGCACAGCTTTTGGTTAAAGTGGCAGAAATTCAAGAAAAAAGAGTGCAACTCGAGACGCTTCTAAATGATTTAAAACGCATGGAAAATCAACTCATTAACTTCGATAAGGATTCGAAAAGTTATCACAATTTAAAACATAATTATGATTTAAAATTCAGAGAAACAGAGATAGTGAAGCAGCGTTTACAACAAGGAAATCAACATTTATTAATGCAAGACATCGAAGAGCATAGAAATATAATCATAGAACAAGAACTGGTTTTGACAAATTGCGAAAATATTAAACAGAATTCTGGTAAACGTGTGCAGGAATTGCAGGATAAACTTAAAAATAGAAAATCAATACGTGAACGCGAGATGAAAGAGGCAGACATTAATTTAAATAAAGCCAGAAAAAATGTGGAAAAATCGCGAAAACTGTTGAGTGATAATAAACAAAAGGTTGATTGTCTTGAGTTAGAAATTCAAGAATTAATTAAAGCAGCGCTTGCTTGTGACGAGCAATTAAAAGAACTTCAGGAAAATATTAATCAATTGCAAATCGAAATCAATAGTCTGACTCAACAAGAAAGTGAGGCAAAACAAAAAGTTGTGGAAGCAAGTGAAGAGGTTAAACAACATAAAAAGCATTTAAAAGCACAGAGCGATGAAATTATGAAAATGCAAAAAGAAAAGGAAAATTACCTTAAGCTCATTGAGGACCATAAGCTCAAAATTAAGCAAATTGATCACGACATCAGCAAAATAGAGAATGGCTCTAAAGATGCGGCTCAGAATGTGAGACATTTAAGAAAGAAGTATCCGTGGATCGAACAAGAGAGACATTTGTTTGGCAGCGAAAATGCTGGCTATGGGTTCGATAAGTCTAATTTTAATTTAAATGAGGTGACCAGACGTTTAGAGCGTCTCAAATCGACGAAAGCAACATTGGCTAAAACCGTTAATATGAGAGCAAATATAATGCTAAGCGATAAAGAAAAAGAGTCTGAAGAATTGTCTAAGAAACGCAATATAATATCTACAGATCGTAAAAAGCTTTTAGTTTACATGGACGAAGTCGATAAGAAGAAAAAAGAAGCATTAAACGATGCGTGGAAGAAGATTAACACCGATTTTGGTTCCATATTTTCCACTTTCTTACCAAATTCTAACGCAAAACTTCAAGCGCCAGAAGGAAAAACTGTTTTAGATGGTCTCGAAGTAAAGGTTGCTTTTGGTAATGTATGGAAAGAATCGTTAACTGAATTGAGTGGTGGACAGCGTTCACTCGTTGCGCTTTCATTAATTCTTGCATTGCTTAAGTTCAATCCCGCGCCGCTCTATATTCTCGATGAAGTCGATGCCGCTCTCGATCAAAGTCACACGCAAAACACTGGAATTATGATTCGCAAACATTTTTGTAATTCTCAGGTAAAATCAATTTACTTCACTCTAAATTTATCATTGCGTTAGACATAAATCTAAGTTGAACTCTATAATCAAGTTTTTTAATTTACCAAATTAATACTATACTTATGAAATAATTTATTTGTTTATTAGTTTGTGATCGTATCATTGAAAGACGACATGTTTAATAACGCTAACGTTCTGTTTAAAACAAAGTTTGTCGACGGAACATCTACTGTCACTAGACTTACACGACCAAAATAAATTTAACTCTTATTACTATAATCTTTATATAATTATTTATGTTTTCGCGTTTCACTGTAAAATAAATCATTAATATATTGTGAATTTTGCACCTATTTTTATTAAAAGTTTGTATTTAACATTTATTACTGGTAATATATTTTTGTATAATGCTTTTAATTAAATACGTAAATTTAATTACCGTAATAAGTTATGTCATTTAATTTGGTGAACGATATTCACTCATATACACAATATTTTAATGCGATCGACATAAATGGAATTTGGAATTTCTCTTCAATTAAATCAGTGGAAATAACGGATTATCAAGTAAGTACTGTTTTATTGTCTCGAAACAACTTATTGTTAAATTAACGAAAGAAATTTTGCAAATAAAAAAATGTATATTATAAATAGTTATGTAATCTCTTTGTAATCACTCATTTTGTATTAAAGAATCGAAAATATGTACTCTATTACACAACAGATCATAAAAAGCTTAAATAATTTTTCCGCTCTCTAGTAATAAAAATTTGAAAAATAAAGTTTTAAAATTGGCACATACATTGTACAATAATTACATCTAAGCTTACTATAAACTGTACTAGTAATACGTAATGCACTGTAAACGTTACAATACAATAGCTATAATGCATTGATTGGCAACGTTAGCAAAAACGCGTAAATGTTATTTTGTTTACAACATCGTCAATATAGCATAACAGCTGTTTATTTACTACATTTCTCTTATCTTTTTTGCGTTTTACGTTAATCTATATTATGATGTGATGTCTTATTATTGCCATTCATTATGAGTGATAATACAATCGATTGTAATGATCACAAAACTGAACCAAAATTAAACATTAGTTTCGACGACATATCTCTTATTGATAATAATGTGTGCAATGATTGCGATCACAACACTGATGCTGATGTGACCATTGTTTGCGAACCACTCGCTGATGATAAGTGTGAAGCCGTTCATACGAAAGATGACACGAAATCGAATGATGACAGCATTTCATTGGACGATTCCACGCAACTCGAAACGCCGACAGAAGACGATTCCGCCGAAGACACTGACAGTGATTTCATTGAAATGCTTAGGAAGAAGAATGGAGTATTATATGATTCGAAGATATTTGAGGCTAAGTATGAAAATAAAATCATTGAATTGCAAACCGAAAGAAATGAATTGCAGACAGAAATTGAAGATTTAAAGCGAAAACTAAATGAGGAAAACACGCGTTTGAACTCTAATATCGATAAACTTAATAAACGATACGAATCGACGAGAAAAGATTTGGAATCAATGGTAATGAAATACGCCACCAGTGAAAGAGACGTAATTGCTCTAAAAAAGACTAAAGAGGACATCGAAAAACGACTTCGCGATGCAATTAAGGACAAGGAGTCGCATATGGTTCGCATTAAAGGCTTGTCGAACGAAAAGCAACAATTGATGAGTGCTCTCGACAGGAAAGTGATTGATATGTCAAGTGTGCAAAGAGATTACGAAGAACTGAAAAATGAGTTGAAAGATAGAGATAAAAAATGGAAAGAAGCGCAAAGCAAATTAAGGGATGAGAGTAATGCTCACAATGAGACCAAAAAAAAGTTAGAATCGGCTCAACAGAGAATCAACGAATTGTCGAACGAAACGTTACAATTAAGGAGTGAATGTCACAAATTATTAAATACTACCGACGAAAATATTGAATTTACTTCCAATTCGACGCTTTCCGAACAATTGCAACACGATATTCAAAATTATAAAACGAAAATAAAGACAATAATGGATGAAAATCAAAGTTTGACCATTAAAATACAGTCATTAGAGAGAGAAAGGTTAGATCACGAGCAGTGTGTTTGTAATTTAAAGCAAACTGTTAGTGAATTACAAAATGAAATCACGGATTATAAGTGTAATCTTAGAGATTTCGAAAAGTTAAAAATGTGTTTAGAAAATGAAAAAGAACTAGTTTTGGCGGCAAACAAAGAGGTCGAACGATTAAAAGTGGCTAACAGTGAGTTGAGGTCCGAAATGGAATCGTGTCGTCATAAAGAGGGAGAACTGTTAGAGTTTACCGAAAGATTAACTGCAAAGTCTGTCCAATTACAGTCAGAACATAATACACTCGAACAAAAGGCTTCTTTACTTAAAGATGAAGTTGAAAGATTAAAGCAAAAGTGTGATGAACAGGTGAAAGAGAATTATAACTTAAATCAGACCGTAAACCAAATGAATGAATCACATCAGGAAAAAGTCGCAATTTTGGCAAAAAAATTAGCCGAAAAAACTAAACTTAGCGATGAATTGAAGCTTAAAGTAGAAGAGTTTGAAAATGAAATTAGAGTTAATAAAAGACGTCAAACCACAAGCATAAAGGAATTAAACCGAGAATTGATTTCAATGAGAAAACGTTTAGAACATTTTGAGGGTCAAAATACATTACAAAGTGATTCTGTTAGTATAGGTTCGCGTACAAGTTCTTCTACTTCACTGGACACTTATGGTGGTAATAGCAATTCACAACAAGTTTCTCAACAAAAAAATACAGCAAACATATCTCAAAACTATAATATCGAAACAAATTCCAATAACACATTGTCTACATTACCTATGCCTGAACTCGATAAGCAATTATTAATTGAAAGGATATTAAGACTCCAAAAGTCGATGGCAAAGAAAAATGAAAAGATTGATTTTCTAGAAGAACACAATCACCAATTGATCGAAGAAATGAAAAAGAAATCTAAACTCATTCAATATTATATTTTACGGGAAGAGACTGGTGCTCTGTCAACATCCAGAATGGATGACAATAAAGTGAGTCCGTATTCTCATAGATAGTTCGCAGTGTTTACTCGATAACATTTTTGAAAATTTTTATAGTTATAGTCTGCATAAAATTTTAATTCACAAAATTTCGTAATCTAACATCGAATTTAATGCTCTTATTCCCAAGTCTCTTTAATTTAATTATATTTAGATAAATTTATTTTTACTTGATTTTTTTAAACAATTTTAAGTTACATTTTTTTCCTTAAACTAATTTTGATTTTTATTATCATAAATAAGTTAATCCTTACCAATGATATTTCCATGTCGAACCATCTATGAGAATTCACTGATATTATGTTATCTCATTCAGTACATTGTATATCTATTGAAATATCTTAACTAAATATTTATTTTAAAAATACTTATATAATTTAATTTAATTCATGCATCTTAAAGGAAAAGGATAAGGTAGATATTATAATATTGCACGCATTTATTTTAGACATTTGTATGAGATTTTAAATTATAATGTATATGCATTTAAACTTCTTTAGAGACAATTAGCAAGACGTGGTGCAACTGTTATGTCTTCACTTTACAACACTCAGCCAATTGATTCAACTATGACTTTAGAATTATCGCTAGAAATTAACAGAAAATTGCAAGCAGTTTTGGAGGATACTATTTTAAAAAATATTACATTAAAAGTAATTAATGATTTGCTATAATATTAAATAACAACTTTTTTTTATAATTTAAGGAAAGTATAAATACACTCGGAGATGAAATCGCGAGGTTAACAACTAAACAAATAAAATAATATGATTTGAAATAAATCCTTTTATAGGCAGCACTTATTATATGTTATTATTTATAAAATTGTATCATATTTTAAACGTATATATATGCAGATGAACATAAAAAAATTGTAAATAAAAATATTTATGTTATTTAAATTTTATTAAGTTACAATTATTATTTACAGTTGAAATATTTATGAAAGTTATTTTAAAAATTGAAAACTTTTATCTTTCTGTTGCGTAAAGGTAAACCTAAGGTTGAATCATAAATATTTTTAGAGGCGTAAACTGACGTAATTTTACCTAAATTGGGGTAAAAGCTAAAAATTTCTGTAAAATTTTTATATTTCTAAATTATATATTTTACTTTTGCTACTTTTAGTAGACGGCAAAACAGCCCTTGCTTTGTCAGACCTACTACTTTGTGAAGCAGAGAAGTCACAGGTTCGGGCTTCAAGCTTGAAGGCCAGAGCTGTTCAGTACACGCTCCTAAAGATTATAGCAATTATAGAAATCTGTATATTATTAATAAAACTTCATATTTAAACAATAATCATCTACGGTTTAAGATTGAATAATTTTCTATTAAATTTGAGTCAAAATTTGTTAGGATTTGAACACTTAGTGACGTAAATTGACGTCATTATGCTCTACTAACGCTTAGATAAACCCAGAACCTGTGCTAACGCTCACGAGTCAGCGATAACATACAGTAAAAAGAGATGCATATTGTGGTAATGTGTCACTAACATAAGCGGTGGGTATATTCCTATTTAAGAGTGAGTTTCTATAATACTGAAATTAATTAGAAATGAAAAAACGAATTGCAAAATATTTAATAATATTTCTATATTGTGTTATATATTTAATTTACTAGAGACCAGCGTTTATTATATAGCAAAAATTATAATTTTATAAATTGTTCATAAGAGCGCGAATGAGAGGCTTAAGTAAGATATCAGTTAAAATGAGGAAAAACTGAACAATGAAACATTTCTTTATGCATTTGCAATTAAGTATGTGCACTTTTTCAACTGCAATATTGCTAAGGGATAATAGCAATCTGAGAGTTTACCACTAAAGGGTGTTAATGGTTAAAACATGGTTTGGATTGGTTTGGTCTTAATTATTTGAATGTTTTTGGTTGGGTTTAGTTCCAGTTTTCTAAAGAAACCCCATATATAAACTATTGGAGTATTATCTGTTTTTAAAAAGTAAAGTGGAATTTTTTAACCAATAACAAGTGAAATTTAATGATTGCTTATTAATAATTACTTTAAATTTTAAAAATGGTTAACTTTTAAAAAATGTTTTTAGAATAAATTTTAAATTATTAATAATGATGTGAAAGTTATTTTCGAGAAAATAGTAATTATTAAAAAAATTAATTTCATTAAATTAAAAGAATGAAAATAATTTTTCCGTTTTTGATATTTTTTTATGAAAATTCCCGATTCCTAAATAAAAATTGTTTTATTTGCCCGATTTGTGATTTATTTGAAGATATATAATATAAAGAAATTTAAAAGGTAAATTTTGATTTTTCACAAATATTATTTTATACACTATAATAATAAATTCAGAAAATTCCTTAAAACTGTCTATTTCATATGTTTTTAGTCCCGGTTTTTCAATACTTAGTTAAATGTTTAAAATTTTTTAATTAAAATTTTAGTTTAAAAATGTTATTGGTTTAACTATGTTTTGGTTTGATTCGGATCGGTTTACATTTTAGTATTTAATACAGATGTGTTGGTACCTTTCCCGTCGTCAGTCAGTCAGTTACCCCTCTTTCTCCCCTTAATTCCGCCAACAGAATAATTTTATTCGTCACCCACTTTTGGTGATTGGCAGGACATTCTAACGCCTTATGTAAAACAAATGTAAACCGAATAAAGCAATAATCGATAAAATAATCACATTAAAACGTTATATACTTACTGATTGAATAATAAGAGGGAATATAGGGGTTGCAGATGAGTGGTATCAACACATCTGATTTAATATTTGGATTGGTTTAGTTAATGGTTTGGTTTGGTTTGAGAAAAGTCAAACCATTACAACCTTTAGTTTGAAGCTATCATTACTACTCCTCTTTACACAACCGTACACATGAGCTGCAACCGCGCCCTAACACAGCAGTCCTATACCTGACCACCAAAAATCATTTAATAATTATATTTTTAATTTGTTTTACAATTAGTATATTATAGTATAAATATTGTGATCACTCATTCAATTCACACTCGACTGCGTTGATTCAAACAATTTGTCTTAAAAGGTAAGTATTTGTATATATGTATTCTATAGCATAGATAAATACAGTATATATACTTTGTTTTTATTTTTGGTTGATTTGTGTTTTAGATATATTTTTTTATGAAATACCTTGAAATAATAGGTTTAGTAAATAGTAAGCGAAACGATTTACTAGTGATTATTGTATGAGCTTATTCTACTATTCACTATATTGGCATATATAGTTTCTTTCTATAATACTATTGCCAAACATTATTCTCAATTATTGTTAAATTTTATTGTGGTTTAATTGAACTAAATATTGCTAAGCATTTAGTTGTTACGAGATATGAATTTTTCTAAACTATAAAATTAGCGAAAACTTTTCAAACATATTAATAAGTTAGCATTCAAACAGTATTTAATTTTAATAATAAATATTAAATTAAAAAGTTTTTTAATGCGCATAAAACGCGTATTGTTAACACAACTAATCGTCTCCTTTTGTGAAGAACAATATTTCAGTAACACTACTGTCCCTCGAATTCGATTGGAGAGTTAGTTGCGATGTTAGAGCGCTGTTTTCAATCAGTTTTATACAGTAACGCATAACTGTAATCATAATCAATTAAATCTATACGTTTACACTTATCCATATGTTTAAAGCATTTTAACATTTGGTTTAAATTATTTTAAATATACTTTATTAATAATTTTCTCAAATTATAGAATTTAAAAGTTTTTTAAAAATGGTTTATGCGTGACTTATATAACGAGAACATAATGTATATTTATAATACTGCCCTCTATTTTTGCTTTTCTCACATACGTATGCTCTGCCCATATTGTTCATCACAAAAGGCGACGTTTGGTTGTGCTAACAATACTTCTTTTATGCGCATTAAATAACTCTCGTCTAATCCTTTTTAATTAAAATTTATTATTTTGATTAAATACTGATCGAATACTTCTTTTTACCAACGAGTGAGTACTGTAACGGTGCTGTTGTAAACTGATTCAAACATTGAAATGTGTTAACTGTATTGACTGTGTTTACTCGATTCAACAACGCTTTAAATATTGAATATTCAGGTACTTTTGTTCAATCGTTATTCTCTGTTACATGTTCAACACCCAAACACCACTCATTTTCAAACAATTATCTCGTTTCCACTTTACGTTTACGTTTTGGGAGAAAATGATTTTTATTTTAAAATTGCTTATTTATAATGATTAGTTTTTTATATAATAATAATAATATTTTAATAATATATTGAATAGAAAATGTCATACACGGAACGGAACGTTTTACGGTCTGAACTAAAGTTCGATCCGTACGAACCCGAGTGCTTCTGGCATTTCGGTATTTGGCATTCAGGTATACCTCCATCGCTATCGCATGCACACAACACGATAACGCAACACCAGCAGCACAACCAGCAACACAATAACACGCGACACACGCAATACGGACTGCAGCACAGTTACAGTACATGCACGGCCGCAGCGCAGCAATCACTCGGTTCGGTGCCATTAGGAGTTGCGAACTCGTATTGTCGCGCATGTTCTGGTGCCCAACTCAATGACCCCTCAATTATACACG
Source organism: Steganacarus magnus (assembly GCA_034698365.1). Classification (NCBI taxonomy): domain Eukaryota; kingdom Metazoa; phylum Arthropoda; class Arachnida; order Sarcoptiformes; family Steganacaridae; genus Steganacarus; species Steganacarus magnus. The sequence continues at coordinate 359 of JAQIVF010002163.1, read as the reverse complement.
ATTTGGATTCGAGTCGATTTCGGGTATATAGTCATGCAAGCCATCAAAACCTACCTCTCAATTTGGCCACATTAGCAGCATCACAGCAACAATACCAACTGTCATCGCCAGCATCACCACTGATGCAGACGCCATCACCGCATACAGGTCTCCATCACGTGTCGATTCCCACTGTGATTCCCACTGTTGCTAATTTTATGCATGTGGACAATAACAGTCATTTCAATGACTACCTATGCATGAGTCCGCGATTGGTGTCGCGACGCGCGCGCACTCGACGTTCTCAACGTGGTTCTCATTCCTCATTGTCAGGCATACCTCAAGCACACCATCCGACACACCATCCGACACACCATCCG
>JAQIVF010002162.1:0-11687 GCA_034698365.1 Steganacarus magnus | reverse complement strand
CAGTTATTGAACGATTCAAGGATTTTGGAGGGGTTTGTAAAATTTACATTACAGTATATTTAGTATAATCATTAATAGTTAACACTAAATTTATTTAAATACATTTTAATGACAAAAAGGAAAACGCTTTTAACTATTGAATGTACATTTTGCTTAATTTGATGTTACGTTCGATATCTATAACTTATAACATGAACTTTTAAATGTTAGGTTCGGATTGAAGACGATATTATAGTGACTAAAGATGGAATGGAACTGTTAACTGACGTTCCGAGGACTGTAAAAGAAATCGAAGATCTTATGGAACGTGGAAGACGTAATAACGTTACTTTTCCGCAACAAAAATTTAAATAATGTTGTTTTGATATTTTATTTCTTACAATTTAATACAAAATTTGTTATAAACGTGCTTTGAATCTTATAAATATATGAAAAATTATTTATACCATATTAATAAACTAATTCAAACAGATTCGAGAATTTTTTTCAGAATGATTATACCTATTAATGAATGTTAATTATAAATTAATTTTAATGACTTAAAAAGTATTATATTTCAATCTACGTTTTAGTTTTACATCGCTTCCTTAGTCATAATATACGACGCATAGGTAATATTAAAGTGTTTAAATTTAATATCGTTATTTATGTATAAAAATTTAATGTATGGGTAGTGCCATTTTTTATTACTAAAGCATGTTTGTTACTATGTATAAGGCTAGTGTAGAGCGCCATAATGTTATGATTTGTACGCGTGGTTTTTTATAACAAGCGCCATATTTGTTTATATTTTCGCACACGTGGTTTCTTCGCGCAATTAATATCTATTTACTATTGTAACACGTTTTTTTGTTTACTTTTTTGACTGCAGTACGTCTCAATTAAGCGACATACACTGTTAGGAAATGTCTTAGTTTTAAAAGAGGAAAAATTTTGCAAATGTTACTTTAAAGCTGATTGGCATTAAAATATGAATTTTTATGTTTTCTAACTCGAAATAATTCATGATCTAATATGAGGTTATTTATAGTTTTATAACTGAGAGCAATGTTTAATAAAACAAAATTTATTGTTATATAACCAAAATTTTTTAATATCATAACACAATACTTATAATTATATTACGGTAATATTCCTATTAAATAACTATTCATTCTGTTATGTTTCGATATATTTTCATTTCTGTTACTGTAATAATCCTTTCCTTATTATATATTTATTCTATTCTATAATAGAAATTTTTTCAGTGTTAATACATAATGAATTAAGATTTATGACAAGAAAATATCCATTAATAAAATTTTAATTTATTGTTTTATAACTAAAAGTTTACAATGTTATAAATGAAAAAAGCTTTTAAACAATAATTTATTTTAAGCAAAAATGCATATTAAAATAAAATAAGTTTCAGTACGTAAACTTATAAAAGCAATAAACAATTAAAAAAATTTTAAAATATAAGATAAGTTTCAGTACGTAAACTTAGCAATAAAATTATTTCAAAGAGAATTTTAAAGTTTTTGCTAAATCCTTAATTAAATTATCATAATTTTTAGTTACTTTATTCCAATTCATTATAAATTTTTCAATGCAAATTAAAATATTTTTAATGTTATCATCATAATGTATAGAAAATGCATAAAATGATAAGAAAATAAAGCAAATTCCTCTTACAAGCTCTTTTTCAGCAAATAATGTTTTATCAAAATAAATGCTTCCAATATGATTACACACACTGTGTTTGTTTTTATTAAACGCAGACCAATATTTAGCTGATTGATTTGGTACAAATGCAAACTTGTTAATGTGATTATCTTGAAATTCTGTTTTATCGATTATGATTTTTTCTCCACAAAGTACTTCAAGAATTAATAAAGATAAACATGTTTTTGAGGTTTCTGTTAAAATATTGTAAACAAATTTGTAGATTATTTATTAAAACAATTGATTTACGTACTGAAATCAATAGACTAATTTTTATTAAGTTTTATCTATAATACCATTTAAATTTCCATCTGGAAAAGTTATTTTATTTTCCAATTTATCCCTTATCTCTTTATTTGTTGCAAATCGATTGTACAAAATAGCGCCACCAGAAATAAACCGAAGAAAATAATCATTTGGATCAGGTTTATAATAATCTTTATATTCTGACAGTAACACACTTTGTAATTCGTCCAAAAACTAGAAAACAAAAATATTTATTTAAAACAATTTTAAAACTAATTTTGAACATTTTATGATTACGTACTGAATCAAAATGTTAGCTTAAACTAAAACAATTTTTAAACATTTATTGATTACGTACTGAATCAAAATGTTGGCACAAAACTATATCATTAATTTATAAAATAATCATTACTCCTTTGTCAGTCTTTAAAGATTCAAACTGATTAAATAGTTCGGGTATAGATTTAGTACGACTTTCAAGATTTGAAGCATTTTTTTTTCGTTTCTTATTTGAATTACTTTGGTCTTTTGTTTTTTTAGTTACATCGATAGCTGGTGGACAAGTAAAACATTTGATAATTTCTGTTTGACTATTTTCAATTGTTTGTGACAAATCAGTTTCTGTTTGACTATTTTCAATGTTTTTCGATAAATCATTTTCAGTTTGACTAATTTCTACAGTTTGTGACGTCTGTTGACTTTGATCAACTTTATCAATTGAAATTGGATTATGTGACTCTTTATTTCTTTTAGATTTAACTTTATTAGGCATTGGGTTCAATTTCGGATTTTTTTCCCGAAAATATTGATATTTTGATTTTAAACATTCTAATAATTCATCCTAAATTCAAATTAAAAATATTAAATAATGGTAAATTTATTAGATTCAGTACGTAATCTAATTAGAAAAGTTTTGACTTACATATCCGTTATAACTATCATCTGAAAACTTCTGATAACGTCTTACAAACTCATAACAAACCAAATTCAAGTTAAATTGAGGTGCTTTCCATCTTTAAAAAAATTAAAAATTAGAAACATTTAAATATAATTTGTATTTGATTTACTCAGTACGTAGTAAATTCATATTTGTTTTTACAAAAATTAATTTCTTACCTATAAATTTTATGCAATTGATTGAATAAGTCATTTGAAACAGAATTTCGTAATTGTTTTGTCATTTTTTCACTTTCAATCAATAAACTGTATGTTTGATCACTAAAGTTAGGCAATTCATACTCACGAGGAAATGATTTTATTTGGTCAAAACATTTGTAGTTATATGGAAAATGTTTTAAGTCAATATAGTTATTTGTAATTGATTTCTCAGTTATTTCAATTATATCAATTAAATTAGAATTTGTTTGATCAGATATTGAAGTATTTGTTTCAACTGTTACTTGCGTTTGATTACTAATGATATTTCTTGCACTATTCAGTGCATTTATTGTTGTGATAATTAATCTTCTGTCACCAATAGCGAGACCTGGTATTTGCAACAAATCTTCTAATGTTATATCCATTAAAGATTTATCATCAATTTTATTATCTACAAATTTATTTGATTATTAAGTATTTCAAAACATTATTCGCTTTACCTTCAAACAGATCAAATAAGTTATTGCGATCAATGCTATGTAACATTTCCCTAACGTTTTGATATCCATCATTAAATTCAATATCGTCGTCCATTCTTATAAAAAAAATTAAAAAAATTTAATGTTAATAACCGCCAAAAAACGATTCGACTCAGTAAACGTTAAGTAACATTCAGTACGTAATGCTCTTAACCGTTATTAAAATTTGAACATTTAACGATTTGAAATAAAAATTTATTTTTCATTACGTAATAGTAATTTTTTGTTTTACCGTTTATTTTGAAAATGGTTTATCAATGTACATGTGGATCAATAAGTGAAACTAAAAAAGATTACATTAATCATTGCAAAGTTATTCATTTCGATAATAAACAAAACGTTTTGTGCTATGAATGCAAACACCTAATAAAGACACCAATGAATTTGTACTCACATATTATTCGAAAGCATTCAAACAAAATAACAGATAATAATATTTTAAACGTAAACGAAGAAACTGAAATTAATACTAGTTTTGACTCTACAGATGAATCTAATTTGACAAATGAAATTGAAAACAATAGCGTTTTGAATATGTTTTTAATGACACTATTATCTTTTAAAGAAAAACACAAATTACCTGATTCTGTGCTAAATGAGTTCGCGGATGATATATTAACTGTGATGAAAACTGTTGTGTGCATATCTAATCCGATTGATGAAATAAACATATTAAAAAAGTATGCAAAGTCGAATTACTTACAAAAATCATTTGTTAAAAACCGATTGAATTATGTCACACCCGTTGAATGTGATTTAGAAGACAATGATAAATATCACTATATTCCGATTAATGAGACACTAAAGCATATATTTGCAAATCAGTTCGCTTTTGATCAATTACTAGCAGATAAAGCAAGAGGTATTGCAAACCGCATTAAATAACTTTTGATTACCAACTGGCAGTTTCAACTGAAACTTTGCCGTTACTATGGAAACATTCAGTACGTAATGCTTTCAAAATTTTGTAACAAACTAAACGGTTTTCAAAAGCTGTTTCAAAACTGTTATTAATGTTGTCGTGGAAACATTCAGTACGTAATGTTTCCATAATTAACATATTTTTTAATTTACAGAAAAAACAAATCAAATACAAGACTTAAGAGACGGAAACTATTTTATATCAGATAACACTGAAGACGTTCCAGTTTTAAGATTAGAACTTTATATTGATGATTTCTGTCCAGTCAACAACTTAGGTTCTGCAGAATATAGACAAAAACTAACTGGGATTTATTTTACAATCAATAATCTCCAATATATTAATCAGTCTAAACGAGAGAACACTTATTTACTAATTTTAACAAAGACATCACTAATACATAAGTATGGATTTCAACGGATTTTATATCCACTGATAACAGATATTATTGCTTTACAAAATGGTATCAATATTGTTAATTCTGAAAATCATTTAGTAAAAGGTTATATCGCAGTTTTGTGCGGTGACAATAAAGGTGTTCACGAGTTTATCGGATTAAGTACTTGCTTTAGCAAAGGTTATATATGTCAATGGTGTTATGCCACTTATGAAGAGATACAGTCCTATCCATCATTCGAATGTTATCAACAAAGAGATCATAAAACATACAATGAAGATTATGTAAATTTAGATCACGGAATTAAAAACAAATCAGCACTCGTAGACTTAGGAGACTTCGATATATCTCGAATTATTGCCTGCGATCCACTTCACGATTTGTTTGAAGGAATTGTTCCTGAAGTGTTAAGTTTAATCTTACACAAGACATTGATAACATCAGATCTATTCAACACATTTAACAAGAATTACAACAAATATAAATGGCAAAATGGTAAACTCAAAAATTTTAGTTATAAAAATTACACTATAAAAGGTAAAGCTGCACAAATAATTGAATTTTTTTATTGTTTTCCAATATTTTTGGGTTACGTACTGAACCCAAAAATGTGGTTAATCTATTTTCATCTACGAGAACTTACGCTCATAATTTTTAACCCATGTCTTGTTAGTTCAGACATAGTAAAATTGAGAAAACACATTAATTTGTTTTTAAAACTTTATCAAGAAGAATTTATTAATGATAAATCTTTTCAAAAACAACATTCTGTGACTATTTTCCCAAAATTACATTATTTAACACATTATCCTCAACTGATTTTAAACTTAGGAAGTTTATTTAGATTCAGCACTTTACGATACGAATCGTAAACACTTTGAGTTTAAAAAGCTTTGTGTAAAACTAAATAATTATATTAACTTAACATATACATTATCAATAAGACACCAACGAATGTTATCGTTAAGAAACTATTCACTACAAGATAAATCTCTAATACTTAACAAAAACTTTAATCAGGCGTTAGCGGACATTGCATCAGATTTATCTTATGTTAACGTTAGTGAATTAACTGTTAAATCAATAATATTTAGGAAAAATAAGTTTTATTTAATTAAAACAAATGTAGATCTACCAAAATTTATAAAGATCGTATCGATATATGTTAACGATACACATGCTGTAATAGTTGGAAAAGTATTCATAAGTGAAAAATATGTTAAAAAACTATTCTCTTATTTGATTGCTGAAACAACTACATCTGACTGTTTACATTTAGATAATTTAAACTATTATCATTATCTTAACTCATATATAAGAAGTAAGAAATTGTATATAAATAAAACATTTCTAAAATATTAAATACTGTTTCCGCGTCACCGATAGTCTCGTTCCCGTTTGCACGAGAACGGACTGGCTCACACTTGTGTTATTTCCGCGTCACTGCAATGATTACTACGTACTGAGTAATTCATTGATCCGCTTATCGCCGTTAACTTTTTACGTAAAATTTTTCTAAGTCCTAAAATCCGAATTTGTTAGTACTGTTGTCGGGCATAGTGACTAGTCTAATGAGTGTTCTCCCCCAAGGCTTGTATGGCTACTAGTATGCTGTGCCTTGGCTCGGATGAGCCGTTACAACGCACAGGTACGTTCGACATACCGCCTTCATCGGTGCCGCCACACCGATAGTCTCGTTCCCGTTTGCACGAGAACGGACTGGCTCACACTTGTGTTCTTTCCGCGTCACTGCAATGATTACTACGTACTGAGTAATCCGTTTATTTCAAACAGAAAAATGTCATTTTACAAAACAATTTATTCGTATTTATAATTAACATAACCGAAACCCCAGCGATTAATATTTTTACTCAATTTTACAAAGGATTTTCTACCATTATTATATTTTCCTATTCCATCACCAATATTATAGCCCATTTTAATCATCATATTTAAGCCAATACCTACTAATTGAATGTCGCTCTCGTCTTTAATAACTTTCCTTTCATAACTGACATTTGTTTCCTTTACGAAGTCAGTGTATTTGAAGCTTTTTTGCTCATCTATAACATCAAAATCATTCTCATCTAATTGTTGCGCTTTTGCCTCAGCTTTAATCCAATTTGCAGAATAATCTTTAATTGATTCATTAATTATATTCCAAGATTCATCCGTCTATTAAAGATTTAAATCAATAGCAATATATTATATAAAGAATAATAATTTTATTTATTATATTTAAAGACAATTAGTTGGTTTATTATTTTTACTCAGTACGTAGTAAAAAATAATAAGACAATTAATTATAGCAATATATAGTTTAATCATTTATTATTTTAATCAGTGTTTAATTTTTTCAATGATTTAGTTTTAATTTCACAATGTATTGATTATATTATATTTTAGACTCTATTAAAATACTTTTCGCGTTCATCACTCTTCAAAACCCTAGGATTTTTTCGGAGGAACTCAACTACCTTTAACTGAATCTCTTCATATGACAGCAACGGTTCATTCGCATCAATTTTTTTCCCAATCTTTAGTGTATACCGAGCATCGATTTCAACGTTATGTCCAGAATGCGGTCTCTCTTTGGTGTCGTATTCTTGTATAAGAACGGGATATTTGTTTTGGTTTGAACAATGAGTTAAGACAATGTCTCTTAATTTTGGAACACTATTGTCATCTTTTCGAAACGCATCTGCGATATTAACTATTTGGATATTATGCGCATATTCTTCTGCTGCGCTGATGCCAACACATCTCAACTCGTCTGAACCAAAAGCATAGACTTTACTATTGACTAAAATCAAATTTCAATTATATTGATTCAAATTAACTTAAATCTTACATAAAATTCGTAACAAATCTGATTTGACTGTTGCAACATTAATTCCGCTCTCGAGATGCATAGGTGACATACCATTATATTGCGGAAGAGTTCGAGCACATACATCAATATTGTTAACATACGCAAAATAAGTGACCTTAATAGTAAAAACTAATTAAATTTTTTTATTGGTATTGTAATATTTTTACCTCAATATTGTGTGCTTTCTTATAATCACCGCTAACACAAATAGCTGTTACGGGATTTTTTTCTCCCTCAATGCCGCAACAAGATTCAGTGTCGACTGAATATATTTTTGTCTGACACCACTGCCATGCAATAAATCTTGACCCTAACTTCCAATAAGGTGTTCGATCGAATCCAAATTTTTGACATCGTCTCAAATTTACAATTCGTTTAGCAGTTTGGCGCTCTTCAGCACCTTTTGGTGCGTAATCAACCGAATTACGTGCTGAATTGGTTGGAATACGCGTACATCTATCAAAAGAGTGCTCTCCAAAACAAAAACTGCAATTTTGGCAATCCTTTTCTAAATGCCCACAACCGTAACACAGCGGACAGAATATCATTGGCAATTCAACTAAATTTATTTCATGCTTTTGTAACATTGTGTTTATTTGATCGTATGCTACTTGTCGTTTCTCTGGCAATACAGATAGTGTTAGGCATTTCGATATAGCATTGTCCAAACCATGATATTCGAAAAACACATTGGATTTTATTTTCAATTCATTCAAATCATTGAGTAATTGTTTAGCTAAATAAACATTATTATAATAACCATTATTATAATTTCTATAAAATATCGTTTAAGTTATTTACATTTGACTGTTGGTATCAACAAACTGATTCTGTTTTCTCTTGATTGTGCAACAACTCTGGGAATTACTATCTTAACCTTTTTTCGACTCATTTGATTCAACTGCTTTTGCTTAATAAGCCAAACACTAGCGTCATAATCAGGTGCACTCATATCATTCCAACCGTCATCCTTTAAATTTTTTAAAATTTAATTAAAAGTATTCAAATATCAATACGTACTGATTGATAAAATTGAAAAATTAATTTATAAAATTAGGTTTCATTCGAAACCTTAAATTAATCACTGTTTAAAAACTATTTAATTGTTGCTTAGCTTTGATTAAAAAAATAGTGATAGAGTACTTGGAGATCACCATAGAATCATTGCTTATTTAAGAGTATTGTTATAGAATTTTTGTCTCATTTTAAAGTTAATGACTAATAAAAAATTTTAAAAAGTGTTTTATTAATGTTTGAAAATCTCACTGAAATAATTCAATAATATATGACTAGTTATGACCGAATTAACAGATCACTCGATGTTGTAATGAAATTATTTGAAATTATATTTAGTTTTATAAATTATTCGAATATTTATAATTTGAATGATTTTTCCGAAGAATTGATTGAAGAAAACAAAATAATTTCAAAACAATTATTGAATTCAATTAAAATCATAGAAATGTTAACGAAATTTAAATATTATTCGAATTATATTTGATTCAAATATTCGAAACGAATTAATAGAATTGGAATTAAAATATAACAATGAAATCAAATTGATTGACAAAACCAGTGATCAAATCATTTTAAATCGCTTCAAATCAAATCGCTTTAATTTTTAAAATATTTAAATCGAATAATTTAAAAAAATTCATACCTCTTCCTCATTTCGTTTCATTTCGATAATGCGCTCGCGTTCGAGATTGTGGTCTATTTCGAGATTTTTATCAGTCTATATCGAAAAGAATTTACATTTAAAAATTTGAATTCAAAAATATTCGATATTCGGTTAAATTTACTTCATTTGCTGAACGTTTCAACGATTCGTTATTATTCTGACTGTTATTAGACTTCACATTCAAAGCAATCGCCGATTCTTTCAATGCCGTCGTTTGATCCGTATTCGAGTCCGAACTCGAAGACACCTGATCTGATTCCACCACTGCTTCCGAAGACATTTTCTATTCAAATGAAATGAGTTTTTGCGCCAGAAGTTGAAAACGAACTCAATTTCAAGACTAATCTTGAAAATTAAAAATTTAAAATTTAACGTCAATTAAACTAATTTTTTAAAAATTTAAATTTCGTAAAATTGCCACAAATTTTAATATATATATATCTATTTATTTATTTAAAAGTAATTTAAATTTTTAAACTAATTTAGTTTAATTGACGTTAATTTGATTTTATTTAAATTATGATTATTCATATATATATATATTAAAATTTGTGGCAATATTTTAAATGATTTACGTTTTGTGCTGATATATTAACGAAATACAGACAAATTTTGGTATTACTATATATATATATATACGTTTGCGTTAAAAATACTTTTTAAATGTCGTAAAACGATGGCAAAAATGTAGATAATTGTTAAATGCGTAACACTTAAGTATATAACTAACGCTCAAATAACGTTTACATAACGTTCAGAAAAAACACGTGTTGTGCAACTCAGTATTATAACAGAAAAATTTCTGCCGTAATTTTTTTCCTGTTACACAACGCCGACATTTTTAACAGTGTAGTATTTGATGATCAGATGATGTTTGAGAGTTGTGCCGAACGTATTGATAATAGTGATCATTATTCTGATTTGCTTAATGACTCATTACATTTGGATGGTAAATATTTACTTAAAATACTAACGTATAGCTTTAATTGTGCTAATTTTTAGATAATATGAGTGTGAATGCTACGCCTACCAGCGACAGACAGCCCCCAACTGCGTCTCTACGTAAACGTCTACCGCCCCATTTCCTAACAATTTTATTACGACACCTTTTTATCAACTCGAGGCTGATTGCTCTAACAATATTATGTTTACTGCTGTGGAACATTACCTGACATCCATGTAAGTAAATAATTATTTAATTAAAATAATTTTTATAACTTTCTTCCATTATTTAGATGTGGATATTATGGCTATAATGAATAAGCCGCGTTGGCATTTCATGGCTAATACTCATTATGTCATGACTAATGACGAGTATAGAGATGGCATGGTTGAAAAGCAGCGCTATAAGCTATGCAAACCAGTAGCGCCTGACCACAGAGTGGCCAAAAGACAAGCCGGAGCTCATCTTTGAATTGACAGAAAGAGAGCTCAAATATTACAAAGATAGAAGGGAATTACACCCGAAGCTTGGCTACATCAAAAGATCTGAATATCTCTTTGATGAAGTGATACCAGAAAAAAACAGCGCCAAAAGATATAAAAAGTAGAGGTAAGAAAAATTTTAAAAAAACGTGTTACAATAGTAAATAGATATTAATTGCGTGAAGAAACCACATGTGCGTAAATATAAACAAATATTTTTAAAATATCCAAAAATTTGGGTTCTCACAAATTTAAAATCGGTTATTTTTAATCCAATAAACAATGCTTATTATTGTTAATAAATGTTATTTGTTATATAAGATAAAAGTAGAGTCTGACTACAAATACTAATACTAAGACCCTTTAAGCAAATAAAACAAAACCTATCTTAAGATGGATATTTTAAAAATTAAAAACCGTAAAACATTAGGCTTTATTCATTATTTTTCAAATTAAAAGGTAATCATAAATTTAAATTTTCATAATTGATTGCAATTTCTTTTAGAAATTTTCTTTTTATTCCAGTATTTTCTAAAGTATTCGTATTAACTCTTATTCGTACTCTGTCTCAACTAATAATTATTGAGTGCCAATAAATTAATTAATTTCTAACGTAAGTAATAACCAGACAGAGGACTTTTTCGGACTTAGAATAGGTAAAAAGTGTGCGTAAAATCGGACTAAAAAATGAATGAAAATCGTACATAAAAAACGCAATATAAAATATAAGAAACACTTATTTTTGAACATAGGAGTAATATTTTCTTTTATAATTTCTATAATAATTTTTTTACAATTCAAAA
>JAQIVF010002161.1:0-11690 GCA_034698365.1 Steganacarus magnus | reverse complement strand
CAACCAAAAATCGACTTTTTTGTTCCCAAATAACAACCAAATTTTGTGATTTTTTATTCCCAAATATCCGAGGTCTGTTTATTGTATATAAATAAACATAATAATGATGTTTTAATATAAATTATTATAAGTTTCAGAAGTATGGAACCTAATGTTTGTTTTGAAACAGAATTAAGAGTGGAAATCAATAAAAAAGTGGAAATAAGTATCGAAAATTATCGATTTAAAAGTAATTACTATATAACATGTGAAAATATCATAAGCCTTACCCATGAGATGATTGCAGCAACTGTTTTATTTACAGTATTGAAAGAAAACTTTTTTAATTACCAGCAACATTACAATATACTGTATATAAAAGAATTGAAACACATATATAAAATTTAACGATTTTATAGAACAACCATTTTTTAAAAATTTGCAGGCACTTTAGTTCGGTTTAATATCATTTATGACAAAGTTTTTTTAGTCAGTTTATATAGTTCTTTAAATAATTAAAATTTGTTTAAAAAGTTTATATGAGTTTTGTGTGAATTCTAGTTTTAACTGCTCGATAACATTTAACAAAATGAATAATAAAACTCGCTATTATTGTTGAGTATTATATTAATAAATTTAAATTTAATCACATAAATTCTGTTAAACAAAATTTTCATGAATATTTTATTTAACTTTGAAACTTCGACAAAAATGAATGAGAGGACGAACTTAACTTACCTATAGTGAAAAACAAAAAACATAAAAGTATACCTTATATAATTTTATTACAGTATTATACAGTATTTTTAGCTCAATCGAGCCGTTCTTATAAAAGACGTATTTTACAAACATTTACTAATATTTTTACGATTTTAATAATTATTGATTCATTTTTGATTCACTATACAAGCATTTTTTTAAATAAAATTGGTTCGATAAGAGAAGTTTTCATAAAATTTTTGTTTGTCTTTCAAGTTGTGACATCTTCTACACTTGAAAAAAAAAAGAATTAAGAGAATATAGCTTGAAAATAAGAAAGTAAAGTAATAATTAGCAATATTGCAAATCGCAAATAAAACACAATATTTTAAGATTTAAAGTTTGTAAGCGCTTTCAAAGTTAAAACCTAAATAAGCAAAAGCGAACCTTGAACTAAAGAAAAGACTCTTCCTTTTACAACTTTGCTAGAATTTAATTATCAAAGAATACTTGTAATCAAAATTGAAATGAAATTCCAATCAAAAAAAATTCAGACCACATGCATAAACAAGAGTGGGGCACAGAAATGATGGTATATTGATAGTATCGGTTTAGTATACAGAGTACAGACACACCGACACAGACGTATCAATCATATAATGCCAAATTTTCAATATGCCATAAACATGGCCTAATTTTCTATACCCTCACTTGTTTACGAAACAAAAAATATTAAGGTAAAAAATTTATAAATCTACGGTTTTATTGATCTAATTCAAATAAGTAGTGATTTTAGAGTTAATAAAAATATTTATAATCATTGACTTATTTTCTAAACTAAACTATTTTCTATTTAAAAATGTCAAGCATTAATTTAAAGTATTAGATTTAATCAAATCGCCCAAAAAATAATATGAACAAAACGACATATCGTACAGCAGATGATGCTCAATGTTGGTGGTAGTTCTGCAAATGTTTATAATTTTTCACTAGTTGTTGATTTTTTATTAAAGATACAATTTACACTGTGAGACTGAATCGGACGTTTTTGTTAGGGTCTGGCGAATTTCTGGTTCAAAATTGTATTTTTCGAGCAAAAACATCGAAACAGTAATAATAATATATGAGTTTGTTAATAAATTTTAACCCTTGATCAAATATTTTTAGTCTTTCGAAACTGTGACCGCTCGTTACTTTACGTTAGAAAATTTTTATTAAAATAGAACATGTTTTGATCGAACATTAATTGACAATTCTTGAGTCTCTCAGTTCCTACAATCACTTGTTCTCATCGTTCTTTTTTTTATAAAATCTTTCAAAGATAGAACATCTTTGATATTCGAGAATGGCATTTAAGTCTCAAAACTCTATATTCCTAAATCAGCTCTAAAGCCCATTTAATACAGTCTGATAAAAATGCCTTTATTACGATAAAGTGTGTGACACAGACTGACACGAAGGAAAAATCTCTATGCTTTATCTGTGAAGGTCAGAAAAAAATCAAGACCGGAACATTCATAATAGAGCTCACTAACTTAGGTGACTTGAATTTATATTGTTAGGTTCATGTAAAAAGGGGTTTAATTACTGTTACTTTAGCGCATTGTTACTCATTAATATCCTTATGTGACGACTTTTCAGACTATTAAGTTGTAACTTGTATGTTATAAAGTATTAAGATATAGCAAGAATGTGATAGACTTCTTAGACTTAAGAGCACTGCGAACACACAGAGGACACATAGACGGACGAACGGACAGACAGACAGACAGACAGACATTGTCAAATCCATAAGCTAATCCATATATAGATAGTGAGCTAGTAAGTTTTTCTCTAATAAATTGTGATGTCTAAGTAATGAAAATTATAATTTTAGAATAGAATAGCCCTTATAAAGTTATTTTAATTTAAACAAAAATTAGTTATAATTTAATATAAATATTTATATTGGACTGGTGGTCTATGAATCAGGTCTTAAATTTTAGAAATTTCGCACTCACTCTAAAATGATGCTTTTATAAAGAATCAGTGCAAAGGTAATCACAAACAACAATATTTTGATTGTGAAACGAAAATATTGTACACAGATTTTAACGAATTTCTACTATTTTTGGGTAAAAATAAGAACGATATTGAAAACTAAAATAATTTTAAACAAATTATAATTAATTAACTAATTAAGCTTGAGAACGACTGGACCTCATGGCAGTTGTGTTTGTGGTAAAGAATATGTTGAAAAAAAGTTTATGTTCCAAACAGATTAGTTTTGAGTAATACTATCTTTAACTTTGCAATAACTTTTTTTTATTTCATGTACAACAATAAAACACTCGCACTTATTTCTATGGGTTTAACAATTCTCATGTTTTGATGAATTACGATAGATATTGCGGTGACATCTATATTAGTGCAAACACTAGAACACATTGTTGTTAGACTATAAGTTTTTTAACTTACATAAACGTGCGAATTGACTGGTACTGCATATACTACTAAATACATTGAATTTAAATGTATAAATTTATAATTAAGATAGTTATCACGTTTTTATCATATCCGAAAAGTTATTGATTGTTTTGCAAAACAGAGAGAAAGATAACATAAATATTTGTTACTATGTCTTTCAATCGTTTGCTGAAATTCAAATTGCGAACTAATTTATTATTTAACCCGAAAAGAAATGCGTTTAAACTATTTAAAGGTTCAGATTCGGATAAAAAAGTAGTGGAAGGCATTTATGTGATGTGAGTTTTAATATCACTAAAGCAAACAAATATCATAAGCGCGTTGTTTAACATTTGCAGGTTTCCCGACATACCATCGGACACGCCATTAACCAACGAACTGCTAAATTTGCCGACTGGTCTGACGACCACAAAGTTTGCTAAACTAAACAAAGAACAGTGCGTTAAAGCGGTGGCAAAATCATGCATCGATTTTGAATCGTGTATTGGTTTGATTGAACAGCAATTAGAAGAAAGTAAACATGTTTTTAAATTAATATTTGTTTTAAGTAATTTAAACATTAAAAAAGTTTTTATTACTGTTTAGATAAGTTAGAGAAATTGAGTGATTTTATTGAGCAAATCGAGAGCAAACTGGTTCCGTTAGATTACGCATTATCGACATTGAATTTACTGCGTATTGTCGATACGAATAAATATACTTTTAGGGATTTCGATACGTTTTTTGCTGGAAATCTGGGTATCAAATCGAAACGTTTCAAAAACGAAGCGATTTATTACTTTATGCGTGAATTGGATGCCGAAAGCAATCTATTAGATGCGCTCCAGAAACGTGTTGTCGATAAATATTTATTAGAAGGAAAGCTAAACGGTCTGCACCTTTCATCGAGACAATTAATTATGATAAAAGATATGAAAAAGGAAATCAAAAAAGAATTAAACGAATATATGGCAAAGTTAAACGAAGCCACAAATCGATTTAGACGTGCGATCGACAGTCCGTCAATGCTTCGAGTACTGCCCGACGAGTTAATTGCGACCATCGGTGGTGATAGCACTTCTGTGTTCAACTCGTACATGGAATTATGTACCGACAGGGATGTTCGCCAGAATCTGTGGACTATGTATTACTCGCGATCGTCGCCTGCGCTCGACATTAAAATAAGTAATAGTGTCAATATTGATAAACTTTGTTCACTTCGGAGAAGAATGTCACAACTGTTAGGACACGACACTTTTGCTGATCTCTCGATGCAAACTAAAATGACGCAAAATTTAGAAAATGTGCAAAACACTATTTCGGTGCTTAAATCGAAAAGTGATCACACTTGTAATGAGAATTTAAAAGAATTAACTGAGTTCGCGCGAAGTAGTGGTAGTTTTGATGCAACAAAATTGGAATTATGGGACATTCCTTACTGGAAACGAAAGTTTATTAAATCTAAATATCCGATTGAAGAAAGCGCTATACAACAATATTTTCCGTTAACGTCAGTGTTAAATGGCATGTTTGAGTTTGTACATAAATTATTTAGTGTCAAAATTGAAGAAGTGGATGCCAATCAGTTTGATTCGTGGCATGAAGACGTTAAACTGTATAGGATTATATTGCCAGAGAAAGGAGCGGTCGCTTCTTTTTATATGGACGCGTTCGCACGACCAAACAAGAGATTGGGTTCGTCGATGCAAACACAAATACTACGTTGCGAATCACTCAAAACTCAGCCAATATCGCATTTTAACTTAAATTTTCCGCAGCAAATGCTTAGAAGTATACCCGTACAGTTAACATTTAGTCAAGTTTTGTCACTCTTTGAACACGTAATTTATAGCAATAAAAAAATAATTTTCAAATTATTATAATTAATTTTGCCGCAAATGTAGTTTGGATACATATTACAAAATTCACTTAATATGATGCCTTACGCGGAGATTTCCGGTTTAAACAATATCGAATGGGACGCCGTTCACATGTTTTCGAAATTTTTACGTCTGTGGCCTTTGAATAGCTATAAAGTTATTACCGGTTGCAGTTCTCCTCATTCAAGTGACGATAATCCTGAGCTCGATGGCAGTTCTCGCATAAAAAATAAACTATCTATCAAACAATTCGAAGAATTGCGAAAAGGTATAAATTATGACAGGTTTATATTTAAATGTATTTAAAAATTTACACGGTTAATGTTAATTAATTTTTCAGCTCATTGTCAATTTTCAAGCTTTAATTTTAAACAAGAATTATATAAATCTGCTCTGGATTTAGCGCTCTGGACTAGCGATCGTTTTTGGAGAGACGTTAATAGATCAGTTTGGGAAGAATATATGTCGCCATTTACAATGAACAAAACCGAAGCGCATCCGTGTATGTTTAACGAAATAATCGCTGGCCCATACGCTTCGTCTTATTATTCTTATATTTGGTCTGAGGTTAGATTATTAAACATTGGTTTTTTAATATCATATCCACTGATTAATTAATTGATTGAATAGATGCTCGCAGCGGATGTTTTCAGTGCTTTTAAAGATATTGACAAACAAGATGACAACGAATTAAACAAAATTGGGTGCAGACTTAGAGACTCGTTCCTATTAGAAGGAGGAGGTTGTAGTAGTAGTGAGGCTTTTAGGCAATTCATGGGAAGAGATCCATCTCCAGATTCGATTCTTAAATTGAATGGTTATTCAGATTGATATTAGTTAAGTCTTATAAGATTATATGTAATAAATTTTAAATGATTTTTTATTTTAAATGACAATTAATTAAGTTAAAAGTAATGTACATAGCGATAAATAAAATATTTTAAATTATCACTTATTTAACGTTAATAGTTTTTTTATTATTTAATAAACAAGCTATTGAAAGCAGTGTTGTGAAGATTTTAATGTTTCTAACTTTAAATAAAACAAGAAATCTGTGCAAAAATTTTTTGAATAATTTACTTATTAATAAATTAATAATTAACCACCGGATGGATCTATTTATATCACATTTATTTTAATATCACTGAATTGTTTTGTTATACAGAACAATTTGTATATGTTTTCATTTTAAAAATAACTTGAGTTTGCCAGTGATTTCAATTAATTCATTAAATATGATAATATAATAATAGAAATATTTATTGACTTACGCAATGAAAAAGTTAAAGTATTAAAATATTAAAAGATAAATGACTAACTTTACAACAAATATATCACTAATCATAAGATCTATTAAAATTATAGAGTTATCACAAGTTTTTATTTAGGAAATAAAAAACGTTAATTACATTTATAGTTTTATCAGTTTAGTAAAATCTTTTAATAAACTTTGAAATTGTTATAAATGGGAAAAAAATATAACATAATTATAATAAATTATATGATAAAATAACAAAAACTAAAATTAATATATCTTTGACTCAACCTAATAATAGTGCAATCAATTCATCGATTTCGCTCTTACGACTGTACATATAGGCAGTTGTTTCCCAGAGATAATTAACTATTCTCACGTTATTGACTTCGTCTAAGGGAACGTCTTCCGAAAGTGGAGGATTGAGGCGAAAATATGGCACACCGATCATCGAACACCACGACTTGGCTCTCTCCACAACTTGTCCATCAGCTTGTGTTGCCTACCAAATAATAATTAAAAATACAATGCAATTTTTAGAAAAGAGGTTAATGATGAAAGCAATTGATACTGAAGAGAATTATAAAGCTTTAAAAAACTAATTCGTAAGATATTTCGAAATTGAATCGATATGATATTAAAACGGTGAGATAATGTGGTATCAAAACAAGTTTCAGGTTTATAACTAAGTTTAACAAAGTTCAATTAAGTTCAAAAAAGTATGAAAACAAATTACCTGTTCAATAAGCAATTGTCCCAACGATGACGCAGAGAATGCTATCTTTGCTACCGCTAATATTAACAAAAATAATTTCTATCAATAATTAATCTTACATAATCTAAAAAATTATAAAAAGAATTTTTATAATATTGTTAGATTTTAAAAATGAAATATAGGTATATAAAAATGATGTTACCATAAATAGAATCGGGTCTATAAACATCAATAATGGGCATTTGTTTGACGGGCACAGAACCGGTGCCCAGCGATACCATAAGACTTATCACAAGTTTTTCAGAATCTCTGCCCTTCAAAAATAATTCAAAGTGTGTCAAATCAAAATCCCAAAACGAATGTTCAGTTACTTACTGCAACATCAAACGCTTTATTTAGTTTGTGAATCTCAGTTAAAGAATCCAAAGTAGGATTGTTAGAAATTAAACCGCCTGTAATGAAAATTAAACGCTTATTTCAAATCATATTTAATATATGGTACGAGATATGTTAATAATAAATTAAAAATACAGAAAATTATATACTATGGTAAGATATTGTATTGAATGCAAGTAATAGTGTCTTTTAATTTTATTTTTAACCTGTCGAGAATGAGAGCTCACAAGTGTTAATGCATATATTGCAGGAAGAAGTAGCAAATGAAAAAAGCTATCAAAAGGTTGAATAGTTATATTTCTCCATCTGATTCAGATTTTGTAAAAATTAGAGCGATTAAATGGCAAATTCATTGAAGAATAAAAAAAATTATTTGATAGAACACATTTTAAAAAATTTTCCAATCTTTAAATTACTGAGAGGTAGTGATCCCATCAATCCGTGTGAAATATAAAAGCCACACATGAATGAATTCATACATTTGATACATAAGCTTAAATTTGCTCCTAACTCTAAGAATTTGTTAGAATAAATTTTCTCACTATTTTATTACATTGTCTCATTGAAAGCTTAAGAAAAACTAGTAAAGAAAGATAAAAATGAATAGAAATCGTAATTTAAAACTTATTTCTAAATATATTTAACACAATACACTCTAGGAGTTAATTATATTAAGTTAAATAAATTTTTGATATAATTTCTAAACAAACCGTCAAGAAATGGAGGCCACGGACGGAAATAGGTTGGAGCAGCTCCTGAACACCGCGCAGCTTTCCATATGAGTTGTTCAGAAGGGTTAGTATTCGCGATCATAGTAGTATCGGATTTCACATTAATGCCGAGAATATCATTTGGCGATTCATAATTTCGAAAAAAATGTATGTGAGGCGGAAACCGTTCAGCCAAAGTAGCGGTTACCATAATTCTATATCACAAATTTATTAGATACACAAATTTAGTTTAGACAAAATAACAATCGACAGAATACAAACTTAGGCTTTATAATATCACTCATATGAGAATTCTCTCCGAGAGCGTTCTGCAGAAACTTTTCCAACGGCTCCGCATCGTAAGGCCTGTTACCAACAAATACTTTATCCTTCAATTTAAAGTACAGCTGACGACACTCGTGAGCTAGAAAGAGTAAGCCACAAAAATAATTATCGACAATAATAAAAACTTTTACTGACCAGAACGTCCTAATGATAAGAGCAACGCCAATATGCCGCCAGTACTGGTGCCAGCGATAAAATCAAAACAATCAATTATCGGTTTGTTTATCATTTGTTCCAAAACCCAAAGCATTTGTATTAAAATCAAACCACGAATTCCTCCGCCATCTAAACACAATACTCTGCATTGTCTACTTTCCGCTTCGCCATCGATTTCCATATTATTTGCATTATGTTTTGCGTTCAACTTTGAAATCGTTTCTTTTATTATTTTTTCGCCCAACATTTCATCGTATAGTTTCTCGATTCTTTTGAATGGAGAATTGTCGGGAGGAATTCCATTAAAATGACTGGCATCAGATTGTGAACAACCGTCGCTACAATTTAATCGATTAATGGCGCACCGTTTGGCGCCAACTGAGTGAAGAATATAGAGTATCAAACTTTGCTGTGGCGTACTCTTAGCAGAAGCAGCTAAATGTCGCGCAGTTTCTCCGCCAGAATTCTGCAAATTCACGTCTGCTCCGAACACTGTTAACGCTTTTACTATATTCACATCACCGCACTGGCAAATATAAATTTTATTACTCACTCAAATTTAAAGTAGTTTGGAATAATTTAATATACCTTAACAGCTAAATGAAGCGGAGTGTTACCATTAGAGCCCATAGCATTAACATCGGCGTTATGACTTAAGAGCGTGATAATGCACGCGAGATTAGTTTTCGTTACCATTATATGCAGCACTGTTTCGCCCTGAAAGTTGCGTGCATCGATCGCACAGCCGTTTTCAATGAGAATTTCGATGCATTGCTGGCCACGCGCCCAATGCAATGGTGTTCCACCATTCTTCATATGCTTGGTGTCCAACTGATCGATTACGCTCTTGTCCTTAAGGTCACACGTTAAGTCATTTTGAGATTGAGATCCTTCGGAATACGAGGCGCCATTAACAGCAGCTCCATTCTTGAGTAATTCTTTGACACAATCAGGTTTGTCATTCAAACATGACAAGTACAGCGGAGAAAAATTATCACGGTTTTTACTATTAATTAATTTAATCAAATCAACATTTGTGGACTGAGCGTACAAACACAACGCATTAATTATCTCTTTATTAGTATTTGCGGCGAAGTGTAACGCATTATTATTATCGTTATCTAGTATGTCAAGCGAGGCTGAGAGCGATATAAGTGCCTGAACTGTTGACAAACGATTACTTTTGACGGCAACGTGCAAAGGTGTGACGCCTGTGTCGACGCATCGCGCGTTTATTATTTGCTGATCGTTTGCAGTCAATTGTTTGAAGTACTCGTTAAAACCGAAATGCGCGCAAATGTGAGCTAATGTTTGATTGAGGTGTTCGCGTATGTAATTGAACAACTCTTGCAACGAATCGCACGTTATATTGTTTGGCGATATCATCAGTATTTGCGGCAATTTATTCGCCAAACTATGAAAGTATTGCAACGACAGAAACTCGTTCTCCACTCGACATATGCTATCGTGTTATATATAAATATGTAAACAATAAAAAACCCACAAAAAATAAATAGATTAAAAATCAATACCTGAACGAAGTTTTCATTTCTTTTAATAATACAATTTCATACAGTATTTTATTTTCATACGATAACCGAAAGAGTCTGAGCAGGTCTTCGTGTTGCACAGTGTCGTAGTGGACGTAATCCTCTGATCGCACTTCAATCACTTGATTGTCCGGATAAGTATATGTGTTGCGGCGAAGAAAATTATCAACCAATTTCTCGACTGAGAAGTTTTTTAAGAAAGACATTTATCGTGTGTTGATTGATATACAGTACTCGCGAATTAATAGTTAAAAATAAGTATACAGATACTAAATAATTTTTGCGTTAATAAAGTTCATTTTATTTTGAGTATTTCTCTTCTCTATACAACACTTATGTCACAACAAAAAACAAAATGCATTTATTTTACACATAATTTCTATGTAAAAAACTAGTAGTAATTTAAATGTGCATCGCATTCGCATCATTCACTCCTATCAAAAATTTTTAGTTAGAAAAATACAGAAATTAAAAATGAATGGTTATAGTTTAAAGTACGTCCACCAAACACACAATACATTCGGTTGTTATAGTGATTAAGATGCAGTAAAGTCTAGAGTGTGAAGCAACTTAAGAGCGTACACTTTTTCATGATAACATTTTTAAGCAAATAGGCATTTGTGCTTTAAGAAAGACAAAGTGGTGGCAAAAAGAAGATAATTTGTATTTGTTTATGTTTTAATTATTCACACTGTATTGTATATTTGCAATACTTTTATTTGATTGGTTGTCATTTTTCATTACAATTTTCACATCTCTAGCTCATAAAAAGTGTACGCTCTTAAGTTGCTTCGCACTGTAGTGTAGTTTTGACAAGACAAGAGTATTTTAATTTTAAATAATAATTCTTACTTGAGAATAGTGATGGGAATAAGCTCAAAAATGGTGAGCTTCTGAATCAGCTTCAGCTTGTCAAGCTTAAGCTAAAAAATGATGTAACTTGAGCTTGAGCTTCTCCAATTTAAGTTAGCTTGAGCTTGAGCTTATTAAAAATGCATCGAGCTTGAGCTTGAGCTTGAAGCTTATGATGTAATCATTTTTATATGGTTAATTTAATTTTTAGTGTTTAGTTGTAAAAATTTTATTTTATTTTATTTTACTTCTGTAAAAGAAAATTTTTTTCTCACATTTTATTAAGTAATTATGCTATTCAAACCAAATATATGCATTTAAATTTACTATTTTGCATTATTATGAGTACATTTAAGCTAAATAAGCTCAAGGCATAGAGCAAATGACACATATTTAATAACCATAAGCTCAATAAGCTCGATATCCCGAGCTTTGAGCTTTAGCTTGAAGGTGAAGCTCGAAATTGTGTGAGCTTGGAACTTGAGCTTTAAGCTCCGATACATGAAAAATTTGAGCTTCTAGCTCAGCTCAGCTTGAGCTTTTTCCCATCACTACTTGAGTAGAATTGTTATGATAGTTAAATACTGATGATTACTTAAAGTTTTTAGATGACAGTTTCGTTTGACTTACAGTCAAACATTATTCAAGTCATAATGAATAGAAATCGAAGTGAGCTGTGATCTCATATTAAATTTGTTTATATTAAAT
>JAQIVF010002160.1:0-11699 GCA_034698365.1 Steganacarus magnus | reverse complement strand
AATATTAGTTCAGCTATGGCTCACATGAATGAAGAAAACAATGAATTAGAGAACAAAATCGATTATAAGTGCGCCACTATTGAACAGTTGTCCGAAACCGAGCATTACATCGATTATTTCGATGGTGTGATCGCCAGTGAAGTGATCGAACACGTAGAAAATGTGGACTTATTTATCAAATGTAGTCTTAAGTGTCTTAAAAAAGGTGGACACATATTCGTGACAACAATAAATCAAACAGTTTTTGCTTATTTCGGTGCAATACTAATCGCCGAAAATGTTTTAAAAGTTGTGCCAAAAGGTACGCATCAGTACAACATGTTTGTTACACCAAAAGCATTGACTTTACTTTTAGAAGAAAGTAAGTTAACAGCAATTAAATATATTTATTATGCACTCTTAATTCTCGAATGCGTTTAACGTAATATATATTTACTTTTAGTTCGTGATTTATGGTTGGTTTTATGTTGTTTAGAGTTTTATGATTTATTTAGCTTTGATATTAAATGAAAAATAATAATAAGTTGAGAAATTAGTTACGTGTCAAAACCCGATTTCTATGCTTTAATTCTGACGCAAAACAGTTTTATCGCAAACTTGCAAACTCTTTGAGAGCCAATTACTTTTCGTTTATCTCTAATCTGTGATTGTTTTCCTTTCAGATGGTTGTAGTGTGGCTCTAATCCACGGAATGCGTTATAAGCCACTGTATCGCCGATGGTTTTGGACAAAAAATCAAAGCATCAATTATGCGCTTCGAGCCATTAAGAAATGATTGCGCGCTCAGTTTTTTGCGTGTCTTATCGAAATATCTATATCTTAATTTTTTGACGTAAATTTTAGGTTTCATTCATAAAATGATATTTTGTGTACTGAAAATTTTTGTATAAAAGATGAGTGAGATCTTCGTTCACTTTCAATCGAAATCGTTGAACGTTTTATGTTAAATAAATTTAGAGTTATTACGAAAATAAAACTGCTTTATTTAATGCAATTCTAAGACTATTTTTTTATTGAAGTTCGAAGTTTTGAATTAAAATTTTTAACGTAAGTAACATTTTGTTTTTTTTATTATTGTTTATTTGATTTTTATTAAGTTATATATAAATTTTATATTTTATCGTATGTCTAAAATAAATATATCTAAAGTAATTTTTTAATTAGCTCTTCAGACATTTTTCAGATTTTTAGTTAACTAACGTAAAATTTTGTTACTATTAACTTAATAGTATTAAGTATGCAATTGAATTTATAAAATCATTGATTTAGATGTGTGTAAACAAATTTGTGATGTCTCTGATTTCGCTGCTCTTAATCTGGAGTTTTGCGAACGCAAACATTAACGTTCAGGACCGCAGAATTAGGGAGACATTGCAGTTGGATGATCACCGAAAAGTTAATGACGTCGATCGAAGAATAGACAGCCAAAGAACGTTTGAATCGCGGTCTCAGGTATTCAATATTATTTTAAGTTTTCTCTATAAGTTATTTAAAATTTGCTATTTTTTAAGAATTTCGACAAAATTCGTGATATTAGCAGTCGAAATCTCGAGCGACGAAGCAATAATGAGTACGAAAGACGAAGTACTGAATTTGAGAGACGAGTTGACGGACAACGATCTGATCTTTCGCAGCGAATTGATGGTCGTCAAGAAACTAACAGACTAAATGGAAGAACCGATCGTAGAGACGAACGTCGATTTGACATGAATGAGCGACAATTGAGTGCTGATAGGCGTGGTTATGAAAATTCGGACCAAACTCGGAGAACCAGAGAAACAAATGATTTGCAGAAAAGGAATTTAAATAGTGTTGAAAACGAAAGAAATGAAAAGAGGCAAATGACTGACAGAAGAATTTCTGATAACCGCGAGAACCGCGTCGAAAATATACGCTCAGAGCATCGAACAACTAGAGAGGATGACACTCGTCTCATCAGAACTGATAACAGATTAATCAGTGAGGAAAATAGATTACGATTAGTCCGGAGTAATGATAGAAGAATTAGTGATTATAGAGAAGGTGAGAGTGAATCGCGTGCTATTGATAGACGACTCGAGCAGAATAGAAATATTGAAGTTAGAGCTCGAACTTTAGATGAAGATCGGAGACTCAATGAAAGAGTGGACAAGTTTTCGAATTACAAAAGCGAGCTTTTATCGTTTAATGTTTACGAAAACCCGTCTTCATTTAGCAACTATTTGGCTTTAAGTCTCATTTCATTATTTACTATTATCACACTTAAACCAAATAAGGCTAGTAACAGTTATCCCACATTTTTCAAGTTTATTTCAATATAAAGTTATTGCAAACTTTTAAATATATTGATATTACTAACTTCATTGATATTTTAATTTAAATTGTTAATTGTTGAATAATATCAAACTGATGGTAAAAATTTACATCGCTATAAAAAATAATGTTAAATGTTTTTAACTTTGTGTTAATTAATATAAAGATTTAAAATTTTTGTTTTATTCTTAAGTATATGATATATATAAATAACAAACATATTTCAAATATATATACTTATACGAATATTTAAAATAACATGTATTAATAAAATTAATTGAGAGCATTATTCAAGTTTTAATCTTTTTATTTATTATTAATTAATTTTAGGAAATAATAATAACACTTTTTGAACGCTTTTAATGAAATTGAATTGTTGAACGAATAAAATTAAATAAACAATTATAAATTAGTTCATCAATTATTTTTTTTAAATTCAAAAAATGTAAAAACTTTCTATTATAACTTATACTACTCTACTGTTCGCTTTTACATAAATCTACGTCAATAATTAAATAATTTCCAATAATTAGTTTTTTCGGATTTAATTGCAAAGTGTTAGACTTTCAATGTATTGTTAGGAGTGAAGTAATTTAATGATTTGAAATAAGTTTAGATTTTGTTGGCTTTAACTTTTTAAAATAATGGATAATAATAACAAAGAATTAGTTGTGGTGCAACCCATCAGTGATAACAGAAGATTAATTATAATGGGAGAAGAAGCGCAACACAAATGGAACGAACGAGAAAATAGACTCATACATGACACGTTACCATCCGATGAAGAGTTACGCCGACGATGGTATAGGAAAATGTTCACCACTGTTGTAATAAAAGAGTTGAGAAACAGAAATATTTCGACACCGACTCGAGATGTTGGCGACGAGAAGCATATTCTCAAACAGTATCCGTTTATACGACCGATTTGGACGGTAGAGAGGATTAAACTGAGGACTAAATGTCCGAACAATCAAACATTACGTAAGCGTTGGTTAAGCAAAAAGCGATACAATTTCATTGCGAAAACTGCTAACAATCGAATACAACCGCAACGAAACCGAACAATAAAGCGATTCAATTTGATTCAATTGGTTTGTCAACTGATTTGGTGTTCACACCAGCAGTGCAGGAATGTTAGGTATAATGTATTGTTCATACTTTTCGTATTAATGTTCATCGCATTTGTTGCGTATGATTAAGCATACTATTTAATTCATTAATCAGGATATAATCAAATTTATCTCATTTTCTCAACGATAAATTAAAATGCGATTTTAAAAAAATGTTTTAATTTTTGCCATCATTCAAATTTAGTGCCATATTTGAAGTATTGCATAACATTCATAGAATCCTAAAAACTTTCACAAAATTAAGTGTAGACATTGTATGTCATCAGTGTGTCATCATCTAGTTTAGTGGTGCGATACCACTGACATCTACACGAATCAGGCGCCAATCAATACACATGTGATTGGGTTTGCGTTTGCAAAACAATAACGTATGAACGCGTTGTAAACTGTTTTCGCTTTATTAGAGTGTTTTTTTGGCACATATCTACACATATTATGTACACATATAGTACTGACGACCAAATAGGAGTGAATGCCATCATAATTCGAACGTAAATCGCAATAACAATGAACGCACACTTTTATTGCTAACTAATCAATTATTAAATAATTATATTAATAACGCATTGCTTTACGCCATCACTTTGTTGTCGATTCGGTGATGCGCTAACTATTTGTGCATTAAATTATCATTTGATTTATAGTTTTCTATTGTACGCGAAATGATTATTTTTTAAGCGCAAAAACTTATTTCAAAACAAATATTAATTGACACGCAATACGTTATCGAATGGATTCAATGGAGTTCTTGTTTGACATTTGCGATGATTGCGATATCGGTTCGATCGATGACACCATTTACTACGACAATGACATGATATTAGTGCAGAATGAGGTGATTCGGTGCTCGAATAACGCGGACAACGATTTGGTCGTTAACGACGTGTTCTTCGATCACAACAACGTTTTCTCCAACGGATCGATATTCGACTCGCCTTGTGATCACTTCGACGATCAAAAGGAAAATAACATAACAGACGCTGACGAGTGGGAGTATTGCAGCGAATCGGACCAAAACGAGAAGTTCTTTGACGATTTGTTGGCCGAAGAGTGCGCGCAATTGCTGGCAAAAGAACCGATGTTTGGATGCGTTTGCTGTTCGTCGTGTAAGACTAATGCGGCGAAAGGTATCGCTAAAGTGAATGAAGTTATCAAGTGTTTTCGACAACAAATCGCCGAAATGAGGCAAAGTTTTAAGAAACAATTGTGTGATATAAAGGGTGATCTATTCTCGTCACTTCTCGACTGTTCGCGAGTTATCCTCGATCTGCAGATGAAGTTGTATCAGAAGAATCACGACGCGGAGAATCTGCTGGATTTGACGCATCACATGGCGATCCGTAACGATAGTTTGGCGCAACAGTTGTGTGATATGACGCTATCGTTCGAGAATGTGTGCAAAGAAAATATTAAGCTCAGAGAGAAACTCGGAGTGAAGCTAAAAGTGGTGATCGATTCGGATGAGTGTAAGCGCGCCATCGAAGAACGCAAGATATTGAGGAGAAAATCGAGGAGCGCTTCCGAAAGCAGTGTATATACTAATACCTCGCAAACTGACAGCAATGTTAAACTAGAGAATGATTTAAATACCGCTAAAGTGCTAATTTGTTTGGCCGATGAAATCAATGGTTTGGACGAGAAATTAAATAAGTCAATGTCTACAATCCATAATTTAGTGCAAACTAGTAAATGCGCGCAAAACGCGTCATCAAGTGATTCATTGCCACAAAACTCGAATCGTTCCGAAACTGAAGAAATTAATTCGACAAATTTGAGTAATAGAGAAGGCATTCGACGTCGTATTATAAGTCCGAGTCGTTATCGATTCGATGATAATTATATCGGTCGTAACGAGGAAAGAGGTTTGCACTCGATTTTGATTTAACATTTTTGATAGACCATAGTTTTTTTTACTTAATTAATTTTAATTGTAAATTACAGATCACCTAAAAAATCTAAACAATTGCAATTATGTGAATAATAATAAAACACTTAATGGTCACACACACCCGTCAAGTCATTCGTCAAATTATTCATCATTGAACACGTACTCGAAATTAGACGCAAATCATGTGCCATTAAATTCACTCAAATCTCATTTATTTAGTAATGGTTATGTCGATAGTATCGATAAATTGCCATCTATTTATAATGAGTTGTGTATGAAAACTTTAAGTGATTTGACCGATGAGGTCAACCAGATTTTTGCCAAAGACAACACTAGTAATAATAATTCATCAATTAATATGCAAGCATTGCAGTGTAATTCAT
Source organism: Steganacarus magnus (assembly GCA_034698365.1). Classification (NCBI taxonomy): domain Eukaryota; kingdom Metazoa; phylum Arthropoda; class Arachnida; order Sarcoptiformes; family Steganacaridae; genus Steganacarus; species Steganacarus magnus. The sequence continues at coordinate 6,006 of JAQIVF010002160.1, read as the reverse complement.
ATCAAAGCGATTTGTACAGTAATGCGTCAAATGACTCACCAAATAATAGCTTAAACTCGAGCTCTCCTCCTCAGGCCAATGGCCTGAAACTTACGCTAAAAATACCGAAAGATTTCAATCAACAAAGAGTCGCGGAAAACAAGAGATTTTGCAAACACTGCAAGACTTCGTTTCCTAATATGACATGCAAGCAGTATAAGGATCATGTTTATGTCAATTGTTCTGCAAGAAGTAGGCATAATATATGTTTTTTTGTGAATGTGTATTTTAAACGAGAATAATTTTTTTTATAGATTTCAACAAACGTCGAGTTGAGTGCGAAAAATGCTTGCGAGGATTTCTAGGGGTAAACGATAATTTAGTAATTTAAGCATTTCGTTAAAATAATTATTTGTTCTGTTTGTCATAATCACAGATAAGTGGCTTACAGAGTCATCAGAGAAGTCACAAAAATTGCCAGAAAAATGGAATCAGGAGTAAGAAAAATCGAAATATAAACACAACGCGAATATTGGACGGTTTAAGCGCATCATAACCCACCGTATGATTGGTCATCAAATTACATTTTTTGAATTTTCTTTTTGTTAATAATTTCTCTATTTTTGTTTAAAAGTTTGTTTTTTTGTTGTTAAAAATTGCATGAAAACAAATAAATCTAGTTTTTTTTCGCGAACGTAAACAAATATTATATGACTAGTTCCTTACAATTCGTTTGTACAGTTTATAAATATTCTTTCGATTGTAAAGTTAAATTACATTTGCTTACTATTACCTAATATTTCTATGTTAATAATTTTATTTTAGAAAAAAATTCAAGTAAAAGTGAAATATTTTATAATATAAAATTGTAAATCAAACTTCGTATTTAAAAATTGAGCGATAAAAAATTCTGATAATATTTTAAATAAAACATAAAAATAATTAACAGTATTTCGAAATTATTTAAAAATCATTTCAATTCGCTGGCTTTCAATCTAACGGTACTTTAGATTCTGAGCAATGGAAGACAATGTTGGATATTCAAGTTCACCTCATTACGTGAAATATTTTATTATATACATTCGAGACAAAAGTAAGGTATATAAGATTATACAATTTTATTTTAATTTCAACAAAACAATATTAAACGTTATTTACATATCGTAACGCGTTTTTATTTCATGCTATTGTTTAATTTGATTTTTAAAAGAGACACAAAAATATAAATATTAACCGATCTCATGCAATACCCTAATAATCTTGTTCATCATTAGCGTCATCATTATTTCCTTTAATTTGTTCCTGATTTTTATAAAGCTCAGCCACTTGTGAGGCTGAAGTGGCATTTTCGGCGCTTTTATCCTCTCTGATGCGCAAAAATCGAGGGAATCGAAGCGATATGCCTTTATCCCTATCAACCAATCCAATGGCGGCTCTGTGTACCGGAGAAATGGACAAATCAGCGCACTTTATTTCCCAAACTTGAACGGCATCGAACCACACGTCGGGCTTTAAACTTTCGTCAAAATTGTAGTACGCTTTGGGCCTTTGCAAGACGTGACCGTTCAAAAACTTTGCGTGATTCTCTAAATCTTCGTCCTTAAAACCAGTTCCAAGTTTGCATATGCTCTGAAACTCTTCATTATCTTCGTCATAACACGCCAACAAATATCCGCCGTAAAATCCGGTTCGCTTTCCTTTGCCGTAATATCCGCCAATCACGACAAGATCAAGTGTGTCGCCGACACCCTCCAAATAATCCTTCTTTAATTTAAGCCACTTATGAGAGCGTTTAGCGATTTCATAGCTGGCGTCGATGTCCAACGTTTTCACCATAAGACCTTCGCATTTATTTTTGATTGATTCCTCGAGGAATTCCTGTATTTCCTCGACTGAATCCACATCTCTCGACTGTGCAAAAACGAACGCTCCCTCATGCGTCTCAAAGTGCGACAGAAGATAATCTCTTCTTTTACTTAACGGTTCAGTCACTAATGATTCGCCATTTAAATATAGCAAATCGAACGCATACAGACACACATTTATCTTAATTTCAGATTCTTCAGCATTTTTTCGTTTACGAGTGCTCAGCACTTGAAACGGTAATATTTGTTTATTCGAGTGATCCCAAGCAACAGCTTCGCAGTCGAGTATAAAACTCTTGACGCTTTTCTTAATAATCGATGGAATACGTGATACAATATCTGGATATTTGGATGTATTGTTTTCCTGGTTTCGGCTAAATATATGAATCTTTCCGTCATCGCTGAGATGTATCTGCGCTCTTTCGCCATCATATTTAAACTCACACGTAAACTTTGCTTTGTCGAAACGCTTCAACACTTCGTCGACACCTTTACTCGGATGCGCTAACATTGGCTTAAGCGGTATCGATGGACACAGTTTGCAGTGTTTGGGCAACGCATCGATACCTTCTTTCAACATAATCGGTATTATAATGTCATAATTTGGACATTCACTGTAAACAGTTTTAAGAGTGAGCGCAGCAGCGCTGCATTTATTCTTAAACCTATCGGTGTTTCGATTTAAATCTGGATTACTGTCGAGAACCACTGCCTGAGCCAATGCCACAAGAAGTGACTGCTCTGCCAAACCAATTCTTAATTTACCGGTGAGTGATCTCACCAGATATCGCGCCTCGTTGTCACGACACGCCACAAGCATTGATTGAATTTTCTCCACTTTCTTATTCTGAGTGGAATTACCGCTCATTTGAGCGATTTCTTTGAACTTATCGAAAACGTGTGCAACCGTTAACTTTGGCGGCGAAAACAGCACTTTTTGGTTGACACGACTCGATTCGGCCACTAAACCCAAATCACCCTTTTTATCGACGTCAGCCTTTATCTGATCAGCTCTTCTTCCCGTTGCCAGACCTAACGCTTTAATCACTAACGATTCACCGATACCTTTCAACGTAAAATTAAACAATTATGATATAAAGTTAAGTGTTTGGTAACAACAAAAAGCGAACCCAATTCTAATCCTTCGTAATCCGGACATACTTTGTTCAAACAAAGATAAACCGATTTAATGAGATCACCAGAACTCAACGCAATCACTGAACGAAAATAATTGCTGAGTATTTCAATCATTTTCAGACGACTTGAAGTGTTTTCGATGATCTGAAGAGTAGTGGCGAACGCCAAATACGGCACTTTCTCGCCGTTACGCCAAATTGCGTCCGAAATCGCGTCATAACTCGATTTCGATGGATTGTAAACACTCTTCCAATCACTGCTCTTTTTATCGCTGTTTTTTTCGTCAGCCTTTGCGCCATTTGTTTGCTTACTCTTACTCTTCTTAGTGGAAGACATTGTTTTACGGTTAATGATTACACACAAATAATTACGAGACAAAACAGAGTAAAATATTCGCATAAACACTCGTGTATTACTGTATTGCTCGCTCAGTCTCTATAAACACAGCAGTTTTGGCGCTCAAAAACTGTCAAAACAGATGATTTAAAGCGAAAATTGAAGCACAAACGTGTTTCGCGTATTCATTACTCGCTAACAAATAGATTAATAGATTTGCATTACTGTTAGTTTTAAATAACAGGTTTGAAACAAAAACTTTAAATTAAAGCACAAAACGCGATTATAACGTAATATTGTAAATATTAAACGCAATAATCGCTATTTATTTATAAATACTTTAATGCAGCATTATATTTACTGAATTATATTTTGTGTTCATATAAATCAGTAGGTGAAGCAAATACATCGCAGGCCTGTTAGCTCAGTTGGTTAGAGCGCCGTGCTAATAACGCGGAAGTCGTGGGTTCGATCCCCACACGGGCCACACTCTTCTTTTGCTTTTTTTGTTATTTTTCAAAATCGCTTGACAACAAACAAAACTATTTTACTGTTTATAACCACATAATCCAAATTAATATCTTAAATAAGATTTCTTATATCATATATTTCTAAGTAAATTCTGAAAAATATTTAAATAAGTAAAACCTCTGTATTAATATAATTGCGTACATTGTTTTGTTGCTTATATATTAGTTACCCGTATCTCAAGTAAAATAAACATTTCTCGCATTTTATCTCATAATTTGTTTGAAGAAAATGATTCAGTAAATAATATTATCGTTATTCATCGCATTACGCAGTCGTACTTTATGATCATTAGTAGCAAAACATGTCAAAAGTTTTGCGCACTTAAACCTGTATTAATCAATTTTAATTAAAATTTTCGTGATTTAATTAAAGATTTGTTGTATATCTTAGCGGTATTATAAGCTAAAAATTTTATATTAAGTAATTTAAAATAATTCAATTAACATTTGTCAAAACACAAACGTGAAAAGTAAACATTTGAAATTAAATGATACAGATTTACAGGCGATAAGTGTTTGTGACACAAAAAATTAATTGAATGATTGAAGTTTTTATAGGGAGATATGTGTTTATAAATAAAACTTCAAATTTCAAAACCTATTTATAGCACACATATGAGTGTTTTTATTTAATTAAATCGCTGAGCGATGTCCGACGTGTCAGACTCAACGGATTCGCCATCACTTCCGTCACTATCGCTGCCATCGATATCACTGACAAACGCTTACTATCCCGTACAGCACACGCAGCACATGAATGGCGCGGCACATGACAACGACAGAAGTGATCGGACTGTGCCATCGCTCGCTAACTCGCAACTGTTGACTATACGCGAGTACGACACCAAACTCAATGAGTTGAGACGAGAGAATTTCAATCTAAAGCTTCGCATATATTTTCTGGATAAGGAAAAGTCCGGAAACGCACACATCGCTGGTCTGTTTCGGATTTTTTTAAAAAAAATTTTTGCTCAAAGTTTATTAAACTTTTAATTTAAATTCTAGCACTTATTTTAGCTTATATTTCTAATTTAAGTTATATTTGATTAAGAATTTAAATCGTTTCATTCAAACCAGATTCAAATGTTTGTATTTAAAAATTGTCAAAATAATGACATATGGTTTACGTTTCTATTATAAATAATAATATTTACAATATGTTATAAAAGTGATGATAAATTTTTTAATAAATCGATTATATTTAGAGTGCGAATCGGCGATCGCTAAAGAATTGCTCAAAAGGGAAAAGACTATTAAAGCGTATCAAAAACTAGTTGAGGATAAAGAAGCGATATTACGCGAAGTGAAGTTAAATTATGAATCAAAGCTTAGTGACAAAAATTTACAAATCGAGAGCTTAGCCAATGACAAACAAACGCTTTCTAACGAACTCACGGAAATATCATCGGTTTGCCGCTTATTAATGGCTCATTTGAACGAATTTGTCGAGTTCTGGAAACGATGTTTGCCTGATTATGACAATAATCCAAACGATATGATGGCATCTCTACTCAATTCTAGTGAGGATTTATTAAACTCAGCATCAGTACTCATTACAAGTATGTCATATTCAGCACATTATGCCCGCAGTATTTAACATAAAGCTTAAAAACAAAAATTATAATAATAAGTTAATAATAATTCTTAATATTGTTCTCAATTTCTTTTAACTGAAATTAGAATAATGGATATGCATTTTTAAATATATATTATTTTTTAATAGATGATGGTAACGACAGCTTTAAAAATAATTTAAGCGCTTTTGGTCGTAATCTAAGGAATAATGTGTTGTCAGGTAATAACACGCCTTACTCAGGGATACCCTTAAACAATGTTGGGTTTCCTAATTTTAACTATAACTACTTTCGGCGAGCATCAAATATTAAGTTACCGCAAACATTTGACGATCAATTTTGCGCTTTCACATCAGAATCTGATGATGTCTGGTCAGAACCAGACCGCGATGAGTCGCGAGCTCGTATTGGCCTCGAGGACTCTGTCACTACATTTGTGCCAATTAGTCGTAATAACAAATATAAGCATAAACATAAGCGAAGCACAAGCGTTGGTGAGAATTAAAATAAATGCAAATTGAAATGTGATTTAGCATGTTTGTGCTCATTTTGAACCCTATGCTCATTTGTGGTCAAGCTTTTGTT
>JAQIVF010002159.1:0-11700 GCA_034698365.1 Steganacarus magnus | reverse complement strand
TAGTTTTGATTTGATTTTTTAAAATTTTTTCTTTTTGATTTGATTTTGATTTTGATTAATCAAAATCAAAATTCAAATAAATATCAAAATTAAAATTAAATTACCAAAATTAAAAACAACACTAATTTTTATACTACTTTTTAGACCCGGAAATCTGACGTCAATAGTACTGTACTTAAAATAAAAACTAAACAGAATTGAGCGCAATATGATAGGATTTATTTAAAAAAATTAATTTATATTTTAACTATGACTTTCATGTGAGTTATTTGATTGCAAATTAGAGAGCAATACTTTATTAGTAATAAAATGCATCACATTATATCTTAAATTAGTGTTTATCACATCAAATTTAAATAATATTTAATAATGATAATTAAATGTTGCAAATGATTTTTAATACTAAATAAAATCAAAATTAAATCAAATAGTAAAAATATTACAAAATCAAAATCAAAATAAAATTTTTAAAAAAATTTCAAGCAAAATCAAAATCAAATTTAAATCAATTAAAATTTTTCTGTAAAACTAAAATCAAATCAAAATAGAATTTGCGCAGCGAATCAACACTAAATTACACTACAAATATATTTTATAAGTTTTTGATGAAATAAATGATTTAAACATTTTAAAATAATAATTACACTTTTATGATCTCAATTATAAAATAAATTATGATTTCATTAATATTTTAATGAAATTTTTTTCAGAAAACATTATTTTAAAATAGTCTTTATTTTAAACAGTCTTCAAAATAATGACTAACTGACTAACAAAAATTTATTATCAGCCAAATTAAAGCATTTGAACGAACGGAGATAATGAGACAAAAAAATGACAAGATATTCGATATAGCTCTTAATAACTTTGCATCAGCATCATGTGCACCTGAATATATAGCTCTATTCAAAAGTAGAGAAATATTGCAAAATAATCTTACTCCTCCATCAACCGCCATTCATCTCTTCAAAACTAACATGGATGTCAATTAGGGATGAGAAAACTTTGAAAAAGACAGTCCTGTCCTGTCCTGGAATTTAAGACCTATTGTCCCGTTCCGTCCCGTCCTGTTTGAAGAAATTTTTTGACCCGTCCTGTCCTGTCCTGAAAATTTTTTATTCATTTTTTAAGTTCTATATTTTCCGTATTTATTCATTTTAACCAGAAAAAAATCATTATTTATAAAATACGATCTACAAAAATAACAGTATATCAAATTATAAGTTGTTCTTTTATCTGTTAACGTGAGTTTATCCATAGAATATGAAAATTTATAAACTTTCAGGATTTATTAAAAAAATTTTACAATCCTATCCTGTCCTGGTTTTATAAAGCTTCTATCCCGTCCCGACCAATCCTGCCAAAAATCACTAAATTTTGATCCTATCCCGTCCTGTCCTGATATTTTTCTCATGTCTAATGTCGATGATTTTAATTTTAAAGCATTAAATAATAACACAAATATTGCTTATGAAAATAAATTTGAAGATTTTGCGGAAGGATATGTCATTGTGGAAACTAAGCAGAAAGAATTCATTTAAAAAATTTTAATAAATATTTTAATCTTAAAAGAACAAAACAAATGAGTATAGATTTATCAATTGAGAATATTTCAAAAAATAAAATACTAATTTAATTTCCAGCTTAAAATTTTGAATTCTAAACTAAATAATTTAATATATTAATAAATCAAAATATGCAAATTAATTTATTTAAATTTTATTAGGATATTTCTAATAACAATAATTTATTTTATTTTATTTTAGAGCTAGTTTGCTAGTTTGATAAACTAGTAGTTTTATCATTTTTATTCAAATTAATTTATTATAAACTCATAATTCAAGATTATTGATTCTTAAATCCAAATATTTTCTTATATATTTTTGTGCAACTAATTAAAATTGAAAACAAAGACTAATCTCTGACTAATCAAAGACTAATTATAAGACTAATACTCTGATTAATAGCAAAAAAATTAAAAATTATGATGAAAACAAATAGGAAGTTATATATACTAGACTCCCAACTTGTTAAAATTGTCAGGTCCGATACCGACTTAGGCCCGACAGGCACGGTCCGGCCCGAAACCGACACAATTATATAGGAAATATTTCTATATTTCTTTAAATAGTGTTATATTTTCATCTAATTTAGTATATTTAAACAGGTCACTCATGTTTTAAACACAAAAGAAGAGTTATATTGAGTGTTTAAAATAAATTAACATAAAATAAAAATCAATAAAAAATATTTAAGTTGGAGCTTTTTTAAAAACCTAAAAGCCCGGCCCTGTCCTACTTTTTTATTTTCAGTCCAGAATCCAAAAGGGCACGACGAAATTTGTCGGGGCCTGTTTGGGAGTCTAATATATACATATTATTTTGTGTTTTTTAAGTTCTGCATTCAATTAGCAGGTATATTATATTTTAAATTGAAATACCATTTATGCAATTCCATTTCCCAAATTAATTATTTATTATTAACATAGAAATACTTTTATAAAAATCATATTTATGTTGATTAATTAGCAAACAAATAATATATGGAAATTTTTAAAAAAAATTTAATTAAATATTAAATGTAAAATATAATAAACATATGGCCGACAAAACAACATATCCATAAAAATTTATATAGAAATTTTCTCCATTACTCGCTTAAATTTATGAATTTGTTGTTCACAAAGCTAATCTTTACTAAAACGGAATTTTACTGTTAATGTTAAATATATTTTTTAGTATATCGGAGAATTTTGTTTGAGAATTTTTGTTTGAGAATTTATAATAAGAAAGTGCTTGTTTGAATAACAAAAAAACCCGTTGGACTTTTATACACATATCTTTATATTTTTTTAAGTTTCATGTCTTTATTAATAAAGAAAAAATTATTTTTTGATAGGATATTTACCAATCTAAAATTATTAATTAATCAAATCCATCGCAGATTTATCAATTAACTTTAAATACATTATTTATGAGATTAGTTTCAAATTTTGGATTTTTTATTAACGGGCTTTATAATAAAAAAGGGATTTTTAATAAAGATAATTTCCTTTTTGATAAAACGGGATCTTTTTGATGAATTCAATTATGATTAATCAAAATACTATTATATTTCGATTTTGATTTTTAATTTTGATTTTTTTACAAAAATCAAAATCAAGATTCTATTTTATAGCAAATTTTTTTTATTTTGATTTTTGTCAAAAAATTTCTTCTTGAATGTATTTTGTTTTTATTTCACTATTTATTTCAATTTCGATTGTATTTTGATTTGCTTTATAAAAATTTTATTTTGATTTGTATTTTGATTAATTGAAATCAAATTTAAAATCAAAATTGAAATCAAAATTAAAAAATCAAAAACATCCATCCAATAATAATAAATTTTAATTTATTTATTAATATAATTAAACATTTTAAAATAAATTTACAATTTTAAAATTAATTTACTAGTTATTTAACAGATAATCAAACATATTTAATTAAAATTTGATATAATTTAGATATTTTGTCAAATTTAATTAGAAAAGTGGAATCATTTCTATTTTCCAAAAATGCATTCTTCCGTATTATCTCAAAATTTTTTCACTAAAAGCCTCCTATCGTAAACATTTTCACTAAAAAAGCCTACTATTTTGAAATTTTGTAATAATTTTTCTATCTATAGAGTAACGTAAAACATTTAAATTACATGACATATAACTTACTATGTATTGATATAATTTTTCAGAAAATTATTATTTTATGCTATAAATAATTTTAGATAGTTAATTTAAAGTTCAAAATATTTTTATTAACTAATGTGAACAATTTTTGGATAAAGTATTATAATTATTAGTAATAATCATTTGGTAAACTTTTATTTTTCTTCAATATATTAATTTTTAAAAAGTTAAATCATTTTATTGTATATTTTCATATTAAATTTAATCATTATATTATATAATAGTAATATAAATTAATTTAATTATATTTTATTAATAAACTAACAATTATCTTTTCATGAAATTATATTGAATATATTCATTTGATAAAATTGAAATTTAATCTGTAAATTTGAAAATCTTTATTATTTAAAATCCAATTTCGATTGATATTTAAAAAATTTTTATTTAAATTCCATTCCGATTTCTATTCTTAACTTTAGAATAATTTCGATTCTATTCCAATTCCGATTAATTGAATATAAATCGAAAATTATTTTTGATTCTAATTTCGATTCTAAATAATCGAAACAACACTATCAAAATCAATTCAATTCATATTAATATTCAAATTATACTTCATTTCAGATTTCTAATAAATATAAGATTTATTTCTCTAATAATTGATACTTTTCTAAAATATTGAGTTATAAACAATTTATATTAATTATTGATATTATGGATTCTGTTTATTTTTTATCTGACTTCGATAGAAAATAGTCAGATATATGGATTTGGAAATGTCTGTGTTGAATTTTCTCTTTGATAATAATGGGATTTTCCTCATAACTAATAAAGAGAATATTTTGTTAGTGGCATAGCCGCTGTATAATTTTTTTAGTGGCATAACTGCTGTATAATTTTTTGTTAGTGGCATAGCCGCTGTATAATTTTTTGTTAGTGGCATAGCCGCTGTATAATTTTTTGTTAGTGGCATGGCCACTGTTTAATTTTTTAATCCATATATCTAACAAAAATATATAAATTCGAAGTAAGATATTATGACCGTTTCGATCTTGTTTTTAAATCATAATTCAAAATATTTTTTAATGATTTAAACAACAATTTTTAGAAAAAAAATAATAAAACTTAGAATTTCATAAGTTTATTTAATAAAAAAATCTATAGGGTAATAAAAATTATATAATTAATGTTCAGTGTTTCTAAAAAACTAAATTAATAAAAATTATTATCGGTGAAGTACTTTACAGTAGATAAACAAAATGAAATTTCTGATTAATATTACTAAAACAGTATTATTAAAAACAGAATAATACGTAAAAACAAATTTAAATATTGGACAATAGCTGAATTTTAACCAAATCTATTAACTTAATTGTTGTGGTAAATGTAAATTGAAACAAATAAAATTATTAGCTTTAATTATATATAGGCTTTTTAATTTATTTGTTTATCTTGATATTTTTTTGTAAAATTGTCTATATAATAGATAAAAACCTCATCAAATTTTTGTTCTTTTATTAAATTCTCTAAAAATTACTAATAAAGCATAACTTTTGCAAGTTTTTAATATTTATCAGACTTCGATAATTTCATGTCAGGTATAAAGATTTATCATTCTGTCACAGGTCTGTCCTTCATTAAATTAGATTTACATCCATTAAATTAATATATGGATTAAATTTTTTAGCAATAGAATATAATGTATAAAGTCCTTTAAAACTTGATGAATTTTTCAATTTATAGTATAATTGAGATAATAATTTTTCACTTTTAAAAGTTTTCCTATAGTGGTTTTTCTTCATACTCAATTATATCTTTTGCTTTACTTTTAGCTTTTCTAGTTATTTCTTTTTTTGAAAATTTTCTACTCGAATTTTCTTGTTCAAAAATTTTATTTTATTTCAATCCTGTTGATGGAGAACTACTCGATTCCGGTATAATCGTTTTATTTATTCATTCGAAAAATCAGTTGGTGAGGAAGGTGCAGACTCAAATTCATTATTTAATTATTTTATAGGAACGTTTCCAAGTAAACAATTTTATGAAATTTCTGCTATTTCTTTTATGACACAGTTGTTAACTTCACAAATAAGTTTACTACTTTGTTGATTTGATTTAGTTTTACTTAATTTATCTAATTCGTTTTTACACTTTAAAATTAGTTTAATTCTTTATCTTCTATATAAACAATTATTGTTTTTTCATTTGTTAAAACATTTGTTCTTCTTAATTTTATATCAAAGTAAATGATACATTAACGAATAATAACTCATTCATAGCTAGTTAAAATTTCCGTTAATTCAAAGATTATGCTTTAATTAATTCAAAATACAAATTTTTCTGATTTCCATCAAATTAGTTCTGTATTTTAAAATAACAAAACTAAAAAGTTGATTTAATATTGTTTTATTTAACATAATTATCTTCTTATTGCCTTAAAAATCCAAATACGAAGTAAAAGACAAAGACAAGTAAATTAAAAATAAAATAAAAGATAAAAAGAAAAATATAAGTGAATTTATTATTAATTTTGAAAATGTAAAACTAAAACTAAATATTTGAATGCAAAAGTAAAATAAAATAAAGAAAATCAAAATATAAACAGTAAAAATAATATATTTTAAATTGTTAGGTATTATTTATAATAAATAAATAATGCAATTTTAATTCATAAATTTTAACAATGTATATCTAAAACTTTATATCTATTTTTATATAATTTACAAAATAATCCATCGATATGCAGTATCTCGTCGATATGTATGTCTTAAGCATATTCTAGCAGTCAGATAGTTGGTTGTTGTTTCTGATTAGTGTTAGGTTCCAATCAAGTATAATAATATGGATAAATAGTAAGTCTCTTTTTCACCATAAAATAGTTATTTGTCATTAAACAAGTCTAAAATATCTGTCTTATTAAACGTAACTTTTTGATAATTTAATTTTATCTACAATTATATTGAAAATAATGTTAAAAGAATTGTATTAATTTGTGCATTTAGTTGTCATAACTTATAAATTATGATAATTAATAAACATAATTTCTATTTTAATCATTGTTATTTATTTAAATTATTACAGGTTTGTGTATTGCCTCATGCCTCACTTCTTTATGAAAATAAAAGTAGATAAACCAACCTTTTGACAAACGCGTAATATTTAAAATAATAAGTTCTAAAATGTTGTATTTTATTGAATATAATTCAAGTAGTTATAGATTGTTTGCATCATAGCACGTGCAAGATATTTTAATGTGTAATAAGATAATTTGAAATAATTCTTTACAAATGCTATAATAAATTTAAAATTAAAATTTATTTTTCTTATTATTTAATTTAACAATTATTTTATACATAATTATATAATTTTTTAAAAAGAAATCTAACTATTTTTTCATTATTATATTTATTTTTAGAAAATAAGTTTATAAAGTTTTTTCTAGATATTCCTTTTGATCTATATGCTAAATATAATGCTGAATATTTACCGCAACTTTCACTCTTGTAGTTTTGTAACTCAATATTATTATAAGTCCATTTTCCATTATTTTTAAAAAAGGAATATACTTCTTTATTTAACGGTTTCAATCCATAAGTTAATAATTGGATTAATTTTTTTAGCATTAGCATATAATGTATGAAGTCATTTATAACTTGATGGATTTTTTAAATTATATTATAATTTAGATAATAATATTTTGTTTTTAAAAGTTTTCCCATGGTGGTATATTTCCTTTTTCATATTCATGGATTTCTCTTGTTTTTTATTTTGCTATAGTTTTAGCTATTCTAGGTATTATTTCTTTATTAGATAAGTTTTTAAGATAAACAAACTTTGGAGACTCATTCGTTAACATGTGTTGTCCTATAACATTAAATTTTATCTAATTTTAGTAAATTTAATTTGTTAAACTGATGAATTTTCGACAACTTTACAAATTTCACCATCTATGATTAAAACGTAAAAACCATTTACACTACTTTGCATTAATAACTAGTTTTATTAATTACTGTGTTGTGTCGCTTTTGAATTAGGGATGAGAAAACTTTGAAAAAGACAGTCCTGCCCTGTCCTGGAATTTAAGACCTATTGTCCCGTCCCGTCCCGTCCTGTTTGAAGAAATTTTTTGACCCGTCCTGTCCTGTCATGAAAATTTTTTATCCATTTTTTAAGTGCTATATTTTCCGTATTTATTCATTTTAACCAGAAAAAATCATTATTTATAAAATACGATCTACAAAAATAACAGTATATCAAATTATAAGTTGTTCTTTTATCTGTTAACGTGAGTTTATCCATAGAATATGAAAATTTATAAACTTTCAGGATTTATTAAAAAAATTTTACAATCCTATCCTGTCCTGGTTTTATAAAGCTTCTATCCCGTTTCGACCAATCCTGCCAAAAAACACTAAATTTTGATCCTATCCCGTCCTGTCCTGATATTTTTCTCATGTCTATTTTGAATTTATTAAAATTGAAAAATTGTGGAAATTCCACAACAGTTATTAAAACTCTATCTTAATTATGAACTGTAATAAAATCGTTTCATTTTTAAATTCAAATTAAAAACTGTAAAAACATTTAAAAAATTGGTGGACAAAAACTAGAAAATGTACCCTTATTCTAAATCAATTTATACATATTTTTATTGCCACTTACTAGAGTTGTTTAACTCGATTTTAATGCAAAGTTAGGGTAATTGGAAATTTTTCTTTTAGAATTAATGGGAAAATTAAATTGTGAAGTAAACATGAACGCGACCACCAAAATTAGTATTAATGAATAATTATTATTAACAGATTTTTGTTATGAGAATTTTTTTTAATTAATTGAATTTTAAAAATTACAATTAAAATTATTAAAAACAGCTATAATTCCTATTTTCGATTGAATATTTTGTTGGCGAATGTTAATAATTTACAAGTTATAAAAAATATTTTTGGAGTGGTGACAAAATATATCAACATGACAACTCTCAAAAGTAATAGATTAAACAACGAGTTTTTAACACAAGTTTGCGACATTTTGATTGATAAACTACAATTCTGTATCAATTTTTACCGAGATATAAAACAATTTCAGTTACCAAATTTATCAAAAACTAATGGTTTAGGATTTCCAACAATTACACAAGAGCTAAAATGTTTTAATGAAGTAGAAATTCGATTGGTATCACCGCGAATCCCATTTATGAAAATCAGAGAATTATCTAAACGTGACAGATAGCATGGATTAAAAGGCAATGCTGTTAATGTACCCATTTCTTTGGATACATTATGCAGTATTTTACCACGAACATTTGATAATACACACACTATTCAATTGAAATAAAAGCTAAAACTATGCTACCAATTTACATGTATGAATCGGTATTTCCGGCAATGTGTTACAGCGCGATCAAATATTTAATAGAAACTCCATTATATCAACTTGAAAACATAACTATTTCAGAAAACTGGATAAATGATTTTAATGGAGAAATTAAAAACTTTATATTATTAAATGAAGATAAAATTAAATAAAAAAATTTTCATCTTTCTTCATTTTTAACAAAATTCGAATGCATTTTTGAATAAGGTTTCATAATTTGCTGCTTTTAAAGAAAAATTTATTCGCATTAATTTTGTTTGATTAGCGTAACTGTGATAAAACAGAAAAATATGGTAAGTATTTTATTCTTATTTTTTAATCTGTAATATGTTTAATTTTAATAATGTAGAATGTTGTAAATGTGGTCTACAATACAATTTATGTAACAGATCTGATGACTGTGTTGGTTTACACCGCTTGTGTGAACTCCATAAAAGAGGTGGAAAATTTATTAAACAAAGATATTACAGCGGAAAATTATATTGGGCAGGATTAACCTACTATAAATGTTAAAAATATTACATAAGCATGTGGTAGTAACTATTTGCAACAATATCAGGCATTTAATAATTAAATGTTTTAATTTTTTGCGATTTTGTTACATTTAGGTTTATAAGGAAAACTTGCTTAAAAATTATGTATATGCATTTTTTAAAGGTAAATTATGCTTAAATGATAGAAATGCTTTCGTTATGGCAAAGTAGAATAAATATTCTTTTAATATCTGTTAGGATTTATTAAGTGTATCAAATTTATCAAGTGAAACATCATATAATATAAATTAACTTATTTACCTTTTTATAATAATTAATTTAGATAGTTGTACGTTTCATAAATATTTTTAACTTAAATTGTATTTATAAAGCATATTAATTTATAAAATATCAAAATCTTGAATTTTTCTTTTTATTCTACATTTAAAATATTTATTAGTGTTAATTCGTTGTTTACAATATTTATTAAATTATACATTTAAAATCATATTATATATTGTAAAGGGTTTGTATTTGATACAACCAATAACTTATTGTTGAGTTGGAATCTATGGTTAAACTAATAAATGAGTCTTATATTATTAAAAATTTATTAAAAAACACACGTTTAATGAAAGTTATAATATGAAACAAAAAGCGTAAAAAATTACACGTGAATACTTTGAAATCTAAAAGTAAATTGAGGGGTGAATTACATTGCATGGTGATATATATGCGAATAAAATGATTGATTATTAGTCATTAAGTGATTAATAAGGATATTACATAATGTTATGAGAAAAGTCATTACTAAGGATGTGAAAAACCGGGACATAAAACTGCCAAAACGGGCGGGAAACGGGACCACAAAAAAGGTGCAAAAACGGGAACACATTCGGGAAATCTTATAAATTTTACTTAAATAAGACTTGTTTTGACATTTCAAAAGACACGGAAGAAGAAACCTGGTTAGCACGTGCCTTAAACTCGCTTCCACTTGCAGCACCGTTTGATGACTTCTTGAGGTTGATTCATCGGCAACGGAATAATATAGCTGGTTAGCACGTGCCATGAACTCAATTCCACTAGGAGCACTGTTTTATCACTTCTTGAGCTTGATCTTGCTACAGCTGCCACGGAATAAGATAGCTGAAAAGCACGTGCCATGAACTCGCTTCCACTAGTAGCACTGTTTGATAACTTGAGCATGATCCAGTGGCCACGGAAGAAGATAGCTGGTTAGCACGTGCCATGAACTCGCTTCCAATAGGAGCACTGTTTGTTAACTTCTTGAGCTTGATCCAGCGGCAACGGAAGAAAATAGCAAATATATGATCTTTTTAGTTTATATAAATAAAAATCTTTCATATGCATTTTAATTTCAATTTGATTTTCAATTTATATTTTAATATTAATAATATTAATTTACAGCGTTTTATCAAAACATAACAGTTTCAAAATTTGTAGCGTTCTTAAAGATCCTTTAATTTTGATGAATTTTGAAGTCAATTAAGTTAAGTTTTGGTAATTCTAGTGTTATAAATGAAGTTGTTATTTTATAGTTATTTTTTAAATGTGTTTTAATTTCTAATTCTGATAAATCTGAAATAAAAGTTTTTATATGATTGAAAAACTCTTCAATATTTGAAAATTTTTGTGCATTAATATCAAACTTAGTTATAACAGTTTTATTATTTTCTTCTTCAGCAACTAAGTTCAATGTGATTTTTGGTATATTATGAAATATAAATTGTTTTGGAAACGTGATTTCCAATAAATCAACTTCCATATTTCTAACGAATTCGAAATGTTTTTCATAATTAACAGCAAAATTAGATAAATTATTGTTAGGGTTGAAATATAAGCTGAAATTAGAATTCAATATAATAAAAAATGTATCATTTTTTTCATTTATTTTATCCATTTAGTATTATTAGTATTTCTTGAGGATAAAATGAACCATTTAATTCTTGTCCACTATTATCTGAAATAATATAAGTTTTTATAGGTGAAGTTTTCAATTCTTTTGTTATATGGAATATTTCTTTAGACCAATTTGGTTTAAATCCTTTTTCAAAAGTTGATTTTAATCTTTGAATTCTTACATTATCTCCAATATTAAATGATGATGGTTTAATACTGTCACTTATATTGTATAAATTATTATATACACTTTGTTCGTTT
>JAQIVF010002158.1:0-11704 GCA_034698365.1 Steganacarus magnus | reverse complement strand
ATTTGATTTTGATTTTGATTAATCAAAATCAAAATTCAAAATAATATCAAAATCAAAATTAAATTACCAAAATTAAATACAACACTAGTAATATCTGAGTTGAGCTGCACTCATGAGCTGCAATATTATTTAAAAATAATAACATTTATTAGAAAATTCATTTTTAGTTTTCATAATATCTATGTAATTTCAAATCAACTTTGCATAAAAACCAAAAATTATTGCAAATCATTTAGAAAGTCAAGAAATCATATTTTTAGCTTCTAAATTAATGTATGGAATGGAACTGATATGATCTTGAAAAGTTGTTCTCATCTTTTTAGCTCTCTTTAATTGAGCTAAAATTTAGTTAGAGATCTCAGTTAAGCTCCAGCTATGGTTTTTGTTAGTCTCTAACCATAGTTACACTCAGCTCCAAACATCAGGGTGGGGTCTGCCAAAAAATTCTCAAAATTCTTGAGGGGGTGTCAAATCTCACAGGATTTAAACTACAATTTTTTCCCATTTTGGCCAAAAATTACAGGGGTCTCAAAAACTCATCGGATTTAAGCGACAATTTTTCAAAACTCGATTTTTCTGGGGGGGTCAAGACCCGGGCAAGACCCCACTCTGTGTAACTATGGTCTCTTACTAAAAATATAGAGAATGCATAAAATAGTTTTAATAATGAAATTACATTATATATTATTAATAATTATTATATTAAATAACCACAAAAATATTGTAGACTTATAAACATTTTATAATTAAAATGTTTCATAAAAATAAGTCATAAGAAATTTCATTCATAATAAAGTTAACAATAAATTATTAGTTTTGAATAAATCTTGTTTAGAAATAATTATTGTGGGAGTACGTGGAAACATAGCGAAAAACATCATTAATTTAATATAATAAGTGAAAGTGATAATATTATATAACAATTTATTAAATTACCAACACAACCAACACAACCAACACAACCAACACAAATAGCATACAATACGACAAAATTTAGGAAACGGTTAAATGAAGAAATCGTGCATTATATATATATAATAGTGTTACTATATCAACGTTTTCGTATTGTCAAAACATGTATTCTAATTAAACTAAGTAATAGACGTATAGGTGTATTATTTCAATTTTAATCAGTCTAAGTATTATTGACGTATATGTATATTCATCACAATTACTAATGAAGATAGTAATTAATATCATTTAACACATTAACAATATTACTCATTAAAATATCGTTTACTTGCAAATTTAAATTTAATCAGTTTGTTTGATTTAAATTATTTTCAAAATTTTCGCGAAAAAGTTTATTTGAATCTAAGCATGAATAACAAGCATTGCTATGATTACATTGAAAATAGTGTTTCATATCAATTAAATGACACACTAGCAAACTATGAAAGCAACATAACTGTAATATTAATTGATTTTTATCCATACGTTATTTTAAATCAAAACAGGATTTGTGGAACAATTATTAACTTGATTGTTGAGCTGTCAATAATGTTCCGTTACAGGTATTTACAGCATTAGAGTAGAAAATCGTTTTAAAATAATAATATCAATCCATTGTTTGATAGAATAAATATCATTAAATGCGTAAACTATAGACAAGCAATGAGTCAGTTGAATGAGAATAAAGCGGAAATATTTGCACTGCCTTTGTTGCAGTTATTCCATATCGCACCCTATTGTAGGAAATACTTGACAAATATCAAATACACGCGATATATTGGTATCTCCGAAGGCGAACACATTGTATCACTGAGAGAACCCGCACTTCGACCTGCATTTTCGTATTTTAATGGATTTGAGTTAAACGTTTGGCTCTTTATTATTGCCACTCTTGTTGTGATTTCGTTCACAAACATAGCGATCAATAAGACGCTTACTTTCGTAGCGTTTCTAAATTATTTCTGGATATATTGCGCTGTATTATTGTCAGAACCATTTCCAGACAGCGCCTATAAACAGGCAATAAAAAATTTAGCGAATAGATTTTTAGTAAATCTTTGGTTATTATTGTGCACTATTATGTTGTCAGCATTTTCGGGAGTATTACTCAATTGTTTTATGATAAGTTATCCCAGAAACCGAATCGATACGTTCGAACAGCTTTATTACAGAAGCGATTTAAAAATCTTAACTCTAAAGGGACTTTATTTTGACGCGTTTGTCGCAAATTTTAAGAATTCAAATGAAATGGCGTGCGATTTTAGCAAAAGATTATCAGTGCTTAAACAAGAAATCGGTGAAAAGTTTAATACCATTGAATTCGCCAATCATTAGTAGTAATATGTCTACCATTACGAGAAGAATTTTACATAGAATTACATTATCTTTTTAGAATGTGACTTTTTCAAAACAAATGTTCTTTTTCAGAATAATATAATGTTCAGCAATAAAAAACATTTAAACTTTATTAAAACAAAAGATAAATTATTGATAAAATACAATAATCATTTGAATAACATTTGAAATCTTTTAAAATTGTTATATATTTGTTAATAAAATAAAATAATTTTTAATTAGTTTAAGCATATGTTAGTTATAGTATAAAGAAACGCTAAATATTAATTTCAAATAGAAACAAATCAATAAGCAATTGATAAACTTTAAACTTATATAAATCAAAATAAAATTAAACTACGAATAAAATACAATAATCATTCGAATACAATTAAAAATCTAAAATTGTTAAATACATAATAGAATAAGTAAAAAATTATTCAATTATTCTGAGAAAAAATATCAGTTAAAATTAAATTTATAAGGATTTAAATTCTTTTAAGATTAGTATATATTAAAGAAATTTATTGAATAATTCTAAATAAGAAATATATCTAAAGTATTAAATATCAATATAATTAATATGTCTGCAATCTGGTGAATCACATTGTATATAAAATGTTGATTGATCCCAAATTCCAAAATATATAAATAATTCATAACATATATCATTATGATAAAATATCCGATCATTTATTTCTTCTTTTATTTTATCAAGAGATTTTTTAGACTTCAAAAATAAACCGCAAGTTTTACATTACAAACCTTTATCATTTTGTCTTATAATATCGCTATTACACAAACAGCAAATTAAAACGTTGCTTGCAATCATGGAAAATTGAAAAAGCGCACTTCGATATTTTTCCCTCAATGGCTGAATATCAGAAAATGTGAGTTGATTTACAATTTCACAACAATCACTGTGATCAGATTTTTCTTTCGAAGATTCTCCGCATGCATTATTATTTGAATTTTTATTATTTATTGAGCTTTTTTCCATCGTATCCTAAAATAAAATAAGTAATATAAATATTTAAGTATTTAAAAAAAATTTTAACAATAAAATTACCGATATTTCATTAATATCTTCGAATATACTTTTAAATTCATCATCTGTATTATTATAATCAACATAAATTTTGTCAAAATCTAATTCACCGTTATCTGAATTGTTTAACGTATCAACACAGTTTCCAGCAGTAGATAAATCAATAGGCAACGAACTCTCTTCTTTTTCAAAGAACTCATTATTTTTACCAATTTCATCTCGAAATAATTGCATAAACTTTTCATTTTTACCCAAATTTTCAATAAGCAAGTCAACAGCTACTGCCATATTTTAAAATTAAATAAAACTTTTGCTTTGAGAATAAATTGATATTTGAAAAGTGAGTTTGACTTTTATAGTTTTTAATTTAATAATAAAAGATCTCTAAAAGTCAAGAAACTAAATATTAAAGCGAGGAAAATTCTAGAAAAAACATTAATTATTTAATTGAAAATTTTCTAGATTTGTCTAGACTGTCAATTATATTTAATGATTTGACAAATTACAGAACAATTGAGATTTTTCTAGAATAGTACTTTGAACTTTTGATTTAAACTAAAAAGTTCTAGAACTTTCTTATATGTACTTAAAAGAATTTTATAAAGTATATAAACAATTGTTTTACTTTTGATTTTATTATTAAAGTTTTAACTAAATTATTGTTAATAACTATGCCTAAAAAATCTTTTGATATGTTTTTAGATAACGAGTCTAATGAAGATAGTCGTGTTGTAAAAGCTAAAAAATTTACAATACCTAAACAACAAAAATCACCTGATAGTTCAGATGAAAATGCAGTTCAGTTCGATGAAGTTTTATCATTTAATGCAGATTCTACAACTAAATATGATCACGTTATAAAAATTTCTCCTACTGAAGCTCTAGCTCAAACAGGTGATAAATTATATTTATTTAAAGTTTATAAAAAAAATGGATTTGAAGTAATGTCGAATTATAACTTTGGATTCAACGTTTCAATTATTCAAAATTTAAAAGTTGGTTTAGACAAAATGTATAACTTTTATAAAAATAACAAATAAAAATAAAAAATGTACAATAATTTGCAAATATACCACAATATAAATATAATTTTTAAAAAAATCTACTATTATTTGCAAATTATTTAAAAATTATATAAATTAATTATATCTATTTTTTATAATATATAAATCTAAAATTACATATATTAATATTTATAAATATTACTTTTATTATTTAATTCCTTTGCTTACGTTTGCTTGCTTTTGTTGATTCAATTTTATTAAAACTGAATTTATTATATCTTAAGTTGTAAATTTTATATTTAAAATCCTTGAGTTGTTTTTGCACTACACAATTTAAAAGGTTTATTCTTTTCAAATATTTGGTAGATAAAATCTATCAAGAAGAAAATTATTTATTTATAATTAATTAAAAAAATTTTAAAACATTACAGTTTGATTTAGTTTAACAGAATTTTGAAAAAATTTAATCCTATAATAAGTATTCCATAATTCTGAGTTTATTAACCATTTAATAAGTATCACATTAATAATAAATTGAAACTTGCAATTTTCTTTTCTATTTAGAAGCATAAAAGTTTTTGATTCCATATTTTAACTTGCAATGTAATTTTTTGAGATTTTTAAATTAAAACAAGAGTTGCTAAAAAATTTGAAAATTTTAAAAAAATTGAACAGAAAAATATAATATTAATGCAACTGTGAAAAAATAAACAAATTTAAAAAAAATTACTGAGTAATGTATACAATACTAAAAAGATTAATGCTTTCTAAAACTTTTATACATTAATATATTTTTATGAAAATCCTTGTGCAAAAAATAAATTGCTTCATTATAAATTGTTTTAGCATTGAAATTTGGTAAATTTAATTAATATTTCCCTGAATTGGAGTTAATTTATTACATTAGCGATAAATTATTCTTAAATTTAATTTAAATTTTGTCATATGTTAAGCTTAGTTTAAGTATATTTAAAAATTTTATACAAAGGCATGTTATGTTATTCATGAACATTTTTTAAATTTCCATGAAAATTATTAAATGTGTATATAATTGTTAATTTAATTAATTTAGAGTAAATTAATAAGTTTCTAAAATATCTAAAACATACAAAAGTTTAAATATTTATTTATAATCTTAAAAATCTCTTAGAAAAAAACATACAATATATTTTTACACAAAATATTAAGTTTACAATCTTTAAAAACAAAAGAATCTATAAAATCTTAAAGTTTTTTAATCAGTTTAATTTAAGATAAATACAGTTTACAAATGTTATTTTCTTATTATTTATATCTAAATTCCTAAATAATAATCTTTATACATAATGACAATAAAATAATGCATAAATTATTGTTTTTTTTACATCATTCAAGTTTGTGTAAAATGGTTTAATTAAGTATTATCCTGTCTTAATATTCTTAATCAATAAATCGTTAAAATAAAACATACAAACATGATTTTTACTAAATTATAAGTATAATAGTTTTATATAAAATGAAATTTTTTTAATTATTACTATTTATATCAATAAAATAATTTTATGTTTATAAAGTTACTTCAGACATTCCTGTTAAGTCTGCTAAATTAATTACAGTAAGATTAGAAGCATTGTTTCTACGAAATTTTTTGCAAGTGAAATAAACGCATATAATTATAAGCAATATTAATATTATTGAAATTACATTTGAGAGATAAAGACTTAATGAAACTTTATTTTCATCTTGTATTTCCTGGCCAGAGATTTTAATAATTTCGGTTGCATTATCAGAATTTGTAAAATTTTTAATTTCTATTATTTCAGTAGTTTTTTCGATTGATCTAAAAATTATATAAATTTGAAATAAAATAGAATGATTAAAATAAAGCAGCATATCAAACAATAATCATAAAATACATACACAAACATAATATAAATAATAGTAAAAATAACAGTTTTATTAATTTATCAAATTTTTCAAAAATTAAATTAGATTTAAATTAGTTACTTATACTGAAAAATATTATTATATATTTATTAATATTGAAGATAGAAAAACAATAAATTTAATTTATTTTACTCACGGTGTTGTGACAGCATATTCATAATAATAATCAAATTGTTCATAAGACAGGTTAATGCCAATTACCAATTAAAAAATGTATTATGGTTGACATACTTAATCAAATTTAATTGTAATCAATTTATTTAAACAATTAATCATAGGGTTTTTTAATTTTATTAATAAGTAGAAAATCGTATAAATAAATTATATAAATCATATATTAAATTTGCGCAGCTAAAACAATCACAAGAAAAATTGATAAATACTTAAATTGGTAGAAATTTTAATACAGTATTACGAAGAAATTGTAGTTTATTTTTCTTATAAATTAATATAATTTTTTTAGTATTATTGACAAAAAAAGTAAAATTAAGCTTTAAGCTATTAAAAAATGATTCTCTCTCTCATATATATATATATAAATACACTGTAAAAGTATACAAAAAATAATAAAAATTATATATAGATAGTGTAGATAAAAATAATAGTAATTTATAAATAACATCAATATATAATTTTCCCTTAATGAATAATAGAAAGATTTATTCATAGTATTATTGGTATTTAATAATAAAAATTAGTTGAAGTCTAAAAAACAAAAGTTTACTGAACATATTATGTAATTAATTTTTTATTTTTTAAAAGATATAAATTGTAGTTTATTAGATTTTTTAGTAAGTTTTATGCATCTTTTATTAGAGCACATAAAAATATTTAAAAACGGATTGCTTTTATTTATTATTTATATAACAATTGTATAGAAAATAAATATTAATTTAGTTCATACTGATAATGTAAAGAAAATTTTATTTTTAAGTAATTATTTCACATAAAAGTACATTATTAAAGATAATTTTAACATTATTATCTTTAAATATAAAAATTTAAAATGCTATATAAATAAGTAAAGAAGTGAAATTACTATAAACATTATATTAGTATTCAAGGTTTTTAGTTTAAATTCATGTAATAGTGACTTACATTAGCGAAAAATTCATTCAACATAAAATTGTGAAACTTAAAACATAACTCAATCTATTGAACTAAATTGTAAACAATTCACAACACATTCATAGAGAGCTCACTTTCATTGTTTTTTTCCTAGGATTGCGTTAAAAGAATTTTAATATTTGTTAATTTATGTTAATAGTAGTAAGTATATAATGTGATAACTAATATAAGTTGTCTCATGTGATACAAAGTATTAAGAAATAGCTTGTAATCAAGGCAGACCTCTTGGACTCAAGAGAAGTGTGAACAGACAGACAGACAGGGTCAAATCCATAAGCTTTACTTCAATTATAAGAAGTGAGCTAAAAATTATTACATTAAAATATTAATTTATTTTCTTATTGTATTGATTGTTAAAAATTAAAATTAAAATTATTTGTGTATTTTAATTTTGATTAAGCAAAATTAATATACAATCAAAACAAAAGTAAGAGGAAAAATCAAAATACAATCAAAATGATATTAAAGCTTATAAAATAATTAAAATTCAATCGAAATTATTATAGATCTTATAATCAAAATTAAAATACTATCAAAATTACAATATTTAGTAAAATTCAAAATCAAAATAACAAAATGAAGAAATAACATTAAAAATAAAAATATATTAAACATAGAAAATCAAAATTAAAATCACAATTAAAATTAAAATCATCAATAAAATTAAAATCTAAACTTAAATTTTTTTAATAATCAAAATTAAAAATCATTGTCAATACAACACTAATATTTCTATATGTAACAGTTTTAAATATCAAAAAAGTTTTAACAGTTTTAATTTAAAACTATTTACAAAATTTTGTTTAAATACTTTTTAATGTAAATTATCCTATAATAATTTTATATCTTTTATATTGCTTTTATTTAAACTTATTTTGTTTCAATTACGATTATTCATTTGTGTGAAAATAAAATAAAAAACTGGATATTAAATTCAATTTGAATAAAAATAAAAATAATATTTTAGATATAAACAAAATAAAAAATTTAAAAGAAAATAACAAGAAAAACCTTTTATTAAAAATTTTAAATTAAGTAAACTTTCAAATATTTTAATACTGAATATTTTCTTTTATTTTTAGGTAAACCAAGGATCTTTGATAGAAGAACATTTATATTTGAATTTTTAGTACACAAAGATAAAAACGAATGTAATTATGTTTATAAAAGCGATCGATTTTTAGATCAGCGTTTCATGTTTATGCAGTTGCATCAAGATACAGATTTGGCACTTAATAAATTATATAAAAATTTTTATAAATAAATAATTTTATTTGATAGATAATTTTACAAACTTTAAATTTAATAAAAAAAAATAATTAAAATCAAAATTTTAATTTACAATATTTTAACAGTATCCAACAAAAATATAACTTTACAGTTCATTTAAAATAATTTTCATAATTGATTTTCTGACAATATTTTGTAGCATTATTAACTAAATTTATTAAAAACAATTTAGTTTTATTATTTATATAAGATTTTGGATCCCACGGATTTATTTCCATTTCTTTAATAAAAGTTTCATTTCTTTGATCATTTTCTTCAAATTTAAATAAAAATTTAAAAGCATTTGATAAATAAAATTCTCTTACGGTAATATATGTGATTATAAAAGAATTATAAATGAAACAAATATTACTATATATATTATATTTTTTTTCAAACTTTTTAAAAACATTGTTAACATAGTGAAGATCTTTGGTTTAATGATTTAACTTATTTAAATTTCTTCTTAAATATCTCTGTAAACATTCTTCGTAGTAAATTCTAGTTTTAACTTTTGCGCACTGAATTTTAGAATTAAAGCTTAAATCGTGTATATCACATTGTTTATAAGCCCCAAATCCGTAATAAGGACATTGTTTAATCGATTTCATACTTGGTAAATTTTCAAATAACTTGCATAAATTAACAGAAAACTGATCTAAACCAGATTTGAAGATTTAAGTTCTAATATGAGGGTCGTTATTATATCCAATATATCGTCTATTAGGAAATAATGGATCATAGGTTAATTTATAAATAGTTTTTATAATAGTATCAAACTCGGTATATGAATTCCACAAAATAGAATTATTGTATAAATCTATTCCATGATGATATTTATATAGAAAATTCACTTTATTCGATTCATTTGAATTAATTTTAAATTTTCCATTAAAATTTAAAAAAATTGATTCGTTGAATTTTGAACTTGTAAATCCAATTTCTTTTGGAATAAATTCATCATTAATAAAAAATCCTTTAACTCCTATAATAAATCTAATATCATTAAATGAAACATTTGACGATAATAAAGCCATTTTTTAAAATGATCATTTATAGTTCTTTCTTTTATTTATATAGGGTTAACAAATGTCATTATGCGCAAAATCGAGAATACCAATATATACGATGAAGATCTTTCAATCAATAATTATTATATTCAAAATATGAATGAAAAAACAGATTTATTTTGCAATTGTGGTTTAAATTTTAGTAATGATTATGACTACCTTTCACATATTAAGAAGTGTTCATCAATAAAAAAATATTTTTGTCCTTATTGTCAAAAAGAATTAACTTCGTTCAAAGTTTTAAAATATCATTTAAAGCTAAATGAATGTCATATGCAATCAGGCGGATCTTTACCAAACTTACCTGAAAAATCAATCTTTAAAGTTAACAAGTCAGCATTTAAAAAATTTATAGAAGAATATTCATTTCATCCTGAAGAAGATTACAATGATTCAAATGAATTTTTCTTAACCTTTAGAGGTGAATTCAAAAATCTGTTCAACAATATTCTTGAGAATGTGGACAATGTTAAATATGTTTGGCTGTGAGTTTTAAACGATTAATTAATGAAAATGAAACGTTGATGTGTTTTATAAATGCCTATACCGAGGTGAAAATGCTGGAACAGTGTTTATTGACACTCTATCTAATGTTTCTGAAAAAATTTTTGAAATATTAAGTTATTTTTTTTTGGTTTAAAAGCGTCACATAAACGTGTTTAACAACATTTGTTATGATTTATTGAACCTTTTCAGTGCAAATAAATAAAAGATTTTGAATAGTAAACTCTTTCAGTGTAAAAATTTCTCAAATTGATATTTGTTGTGAGTGTGTATCACATTAATACAGACATTCTTTAAAGTATTTTTTTTATAAATTGTGGAAAACTTTAGTTTTTTTAATTCACTTTTTCAATCAATTTAGCAATTTTGTCAAAATGATTAAAATGAGTAAGCAGTAAATCTATTTAAATATTAATTACTATGACTAACCCAATATTTTTCTAACCTGTATTAATTATCGTATATAGTAAAAACCCAAATGTATTTGTTTGGACCTTTATAGGCTCCGCTCCTGAGGGCTCCACACCCACAGCACCTATATCTTTGAACTCAGGTCAAAGTGGGCAGTGCAAGTGGGGTGTCTAAAAATGGGGGACATAATAGACATAACCCCAATAGTTTTTAAGGCTATGGTTTTTTTTTATTTCTGTATCGTTTTAATTTCAAGTTGACGGCTAAAATGATATTTTAATAAATTTATAATTTGCTTGAGGAAATTTTAAATTTTTTTGAAAAAATATTAAAATCTTAGAGAAAGTCAAAGACCTTTGTTTAAAGAAAAATTCATTGAAAATTCATTGACTTTCTTTGATCAAAGAATATTTTGCCCCATATTTATGCATATCGCAGTATTTTATTGTGTTTACTCATCAATAAAATTTGAAAATTTGCGTACTTTGAAAATTATAGTCCTTTCATGTCCTGATATTTCCATAGACTTATTGCATAGACATATTAGCATAAGAAATGTTTATCACTGATTACATTATTTCAATTGGAAGAAACTTTAAAGCAAACACTGCTAACAAATAATTTAGTCTCCAATTCAATAAAAACATAGGAACAAATGCTTTAATAGATGATAGACATAACCAGCAAATATTTTTTTATTTCAACCATACAGCGGTAAATGAATTAGTGATGTTTGAAAATTAATGATTATTAAACATTTAATTATAGGTATTTTTGTAGAAATTCTACTAATCATTATTAGCTGTTACTTAACTCAAACAACAGCTAAATGTCCATCAGTTGAAGTAATGCTTCCGTGCAGATGTCTAGACGATTGGTTTCGTGAAAAGATCTATTGTGGTGGTAATGATTACTATAGTCTAAAGAAAATATTTGTAAAAATAAGCAGTGCTTTAAAAAACAACAATGAGAAATACTTCCATGAGTTTTATTTCAATAATACAGCGATTAATGAATTAGAGAGTAATGTTTTGCATGACATTAAGTTTGAGTCGATT